>JZKD02S1828092.1:899962-929396 GCA_000966675.3 Picea glauca | reverse complement strand
TTCTAGTGTTGTGATCAATCATTCCTCCATGGTAACCTGGAAACAAAACAATAAGTTTCTCCTAGAGGAGATTTTAGTTATATCTAGTAAATGATTACAGTAAGAATTTATCTCAATAGTGCTCACATGCTACTAAGTATAATAAAACTTTTCAAAGATTGTTATCAAAACTATAGTGTTTAGTAGTTATCAAACTTGATATGTGTAAATTTGAATCTTATCAATTTAATCAATCAAACCTGGAACCTAGAGTATTGTCCTCAAGAATGAGTTTGTTTCTTTTATTCTGAGTCTCCTTCACACAAGATGACAAGTATTTTCTTCAACCTGTCCTCTGTACTAAGATAATATGCTTTCTTGACAAAAAAATTGGCTTAGAGAATAAACTCTATAATCTCAACTTTAATCAATCTAATACTTTGACTTTAATTTTGACCAATGATTAGTATGATAGTCATCACTTCAACATATCAAAATACAACCTATATGTTCATAAGATCACAATAGTTCCATAAAAAAATAGAGGCATATCAAATTAATCAAACCTGGGGTGCATTGTTCCTTTGAATGTGTTGGATCTAAGATCCTTATAGATCTACAATTGTTGTTTAGACAAAATATCCTTTCTCCTGTAAATACCCTTTAGAATAATGATACAGTTTGAACATATGTAAGTACATACCTCTGATAGTATCGACAAGTAGTGGCACCATCCGGCAGCAGTGACAAGCAATAATGAACCATTAAAACTCCAAAGGTGCTTCAACTTGTAACTTAAAGTTAGCTAGAGATTTGCTAGGGTAAGGTGCACTAGGACAATAAAAATCAATCCCAAAACTTCACACACAAAAAAAAAATCACTACAATGGGTATTACAACTGGTGTTGCAACTGGCATGAAGGAACTGGCACTGCAACTGCAACTCAGGGTTTTATGAGAAAACCTTAATTTTTCAAACTTCAAATTTTAGAATTTTGATCTAGGGACTAGATTCACCCTCCTAGGGAGAGTTCCTAGGTGTGGTTACTTTCTCCAACGTCCTCCTCAAACAAGGAAAACATCACACTTAGGGTTTATGCAGAAACCTTAATTTCGCAGCAACTCCAATACTGAAACTGAATCTTGGAGAGGTTGCATTGAAGCTAGCCACTTCTTATAAACTATGAGTTGGTGTCTTTAAGGCCTTCTCTAATACCATTTTAATGTTTTACTTATATAGCTAGCAGTTATGGTTCTTCTTTATTATTATAATGATTTATCACTTTAGCTGCATAAATAAGATCACTAAAAGAGAGGAAATCACAGAAACAATAGAGACAAACAGATTATCCTGGGAAACCCTCGTGGGGAAGAAAACCCATCAAAACATTCCTCAATATATATTAACCAAAAACAAATTATAAGATCATCCTCTACTCCTTCACTAGGAAAGAGTAGCGCACCACCTAACCAAGAGATACCAAGAGATGGACCAAAAACCCTCCTGGATGTCACCCCCAGTTGCAACAACTGTTCCTCCAAGACTTGCGTACCTTTTTCCTTGTGTTCAAGAGAACATGAGTAAGTGTGCAAATGAGGTGCTAGCCTCCTTTATAAATAGTATTTTTGCCTCCCTTAATTAGGTCTAGGTTGACCTGTCACTTTACCCTTTTAATTTACATTTAATTGTCAAGGCACAAAAGGGTCGACTTTTACAAAGGCACAATAGGGCCTAATTAATAAATATAATATAATAATATTATCCAACACTCCCTCCTAGGTAGAATATTCTTCGAAGTTACAATATTTCAATATGATGCCCATGCTTTGTCTTCACTTTTTGGCACTCTATACATATAGTTATTCAATTAGCCACTTATGTCTTCATTCCCGACCAAAAGTATTGGCTTCTTGCAGCTGCAATTGTCTTATGTTATCCTCAATGCCCAACATATGGCACATTGTGCATTTCTCTTAGCACTATGTTTTTCGGCTCACTGAAATTCGACACATATACTTTCTCTTTGTACATGTGAATACCATCTTTTAGCTCATAAAAACTAAATTTTTGTTGCAAATCTCCTTGCTATAATTTTTCTTTTATGTTCAAATACTATTAATCCAAATATGTTGTTGCAAAAATTTATATTTGATATCATTCATGTACATGTTGATGGCTACCATATGCAGTTTATGAGCTTTCTTGTTGAGTGCATCAGCCACTTGATTTTCCTTGCCCTTTATATGCTTAATTCTAAAGTCATATTTACTCAGAAATTCCATCCATCTAGTTTGTCTGACATTTAATGTTAGTTGTCCAAACAAATGTTTCAGACCACGGTGGTCTATCCTTAGCTCAAATTTCCTCCCCATGATGTAATGTCTCCACATTTTTAATGCATGTACAATTGATGTTAATTCCAAGTCATGTGTAGCATAATTCTTCTCATGCTCTTTTAATTTTTTGGACTAATAGCATATGACATGATCCTTTTGACTGAGGACTCCATCGAGCCCTTCCTTACATGTATCAATGGACATAAAGAAATCTTCATCCAAATCTACAATCTTCAATATTGGTGCACTTGTCAAAATGTCTTTCATCTACTGAAATCATTGTTCACACTTGGGAGTCCATTCAAATTTCACTCCCTTCTTTTCCAAGGAAGTGATTGGGATTGCAATCTTTGAAAATACTTTAATGAATCTTCGATAATAATAGGAAAGTCCCATGAATGATTTGAAATCTGTGATGTTCTTCGACGTTGACCATCCTCTGATGGCCTCTATCTTATCATGATTAATTGTTATCCCTTTTGTTGAAATTATATGCCCCAAGTAGTGAATCTTCTTTTGATAAAAGATGCACTTACTTAGTTTAGCATACAATTTATGCTCTCTTAGACCTTGCAACGCCATTCTTAAATGTTGTTCATGTTCCTCCTCTGACTTGGAGTACATGAGTATATCATCTAGGAACACAATTACAAACTTGTCTAGGTACTCCTTGAACACTCCGTTCATTAGGCACATAAAAACAGTTGGGGCATTTGATAGACCAAAAGGCACTACTGTGAATTCATAATGCTCATATCTTGTTCTAAATGATGTCTTATTGATGTCTTCTTCCTTTATCCTCACTTGATGATAGCCTGATCTCAAGTCAATCTTCGAAAATATTCTTGCACCTTTTAGCTGATCAAATAAGTCATCAATCCTTGGCAAAGGATATTTGTTCTTTATTATGACCTTATTCAGCTTTTTGAAATCAATGCATAGCCTTAAGGTTCCATATTTCTTCTTTATGAACAACATTGGGGCTCCCCAAGGTGGCACACTTGGGCATATATACCCCTTCTTTAATAATTATTCAAGATGCATCTGCAACTCTTTCAATCCTGGTGTGCCCATTATGTATGGTGTCTTAGACACTAGGGGATCTCCTGGCACCAAATCAATAGAGAAATCAATGTTTATCTTTGGTGGTTATCCCGGGATTTCCTTAAATACATCTTCAAAATCCGTTAAGACCGAATGGTCTTCAATACTTGTTACTTTCTCTTCAGCTGCCTCTTCCATATGTGTTACAAAAATCTGACATCCCTTCCTGAAAATATTTTTCATCTGCATAGCTGAAATCTCTCTAACAGCTACAGCTCTTGGAATGCCTTGAACCTTTCATTGCTTCCCTTCTTCATCAAGACATGTGATTGTCTTGTTGTAACAATCTAGGACAACATGGTGTTTTTCCAACCAATCCATGCCAATTAGACAGTCATATGAACCCGATGGTATGATGTTCACATCTACCTTTGTGTTAAGTCCATTCATTTCTATTAAACAAAATTTAACTAGCTCATTGATTTTCCTCTTAGCCCCTTTGTCTAGTTGAACTAACCAGGACTTATTATGCTTACTCCTTTGCAATTCAAATCTTTCAATGATGTTACAGTTTATGTAATTATGGATAGCTCCATAATTCAATTAAAATTTCTATGGGATGGTTATCAATCATACCTTCCACTTCAATCATGGGGGATTGACATTTTGTTTACTTGTTGTCCAAGGCTGCATATATCCTTAGCATGTTTATGCCCATGTATTCAACTATTTCAGCCTCTTGAATGTTGTCAACAGTCCTCATTATTTCACCTTTGTGAGGGAAATCCCTAAATAAGTGATTTCCCTCACATACCCAACATTGTACAGGCTACTACATTGGCCTTTTCCCAAATGAATCTACAATATTGTGCTCATTTTGGGTTGAATGACCTTGCTAATTTTCTTGGGAGTTTTTCTTGAAAAAGGGTGGCTTAAAACCTTTTCTTCCTTTTATCCTTATTACCCTTCATCTTTTCATTCCAAGCCTTTTAGAAGGCTATCTTTCCTCTGCTTTGCTCATAAATATGCTTTTCTCTCCTCATGGCTTCCTCCAAAGTGTTGGGGTTATCATATTGTATCTTGTCACTATAGAAAGAGGGTAACCCACTTGCAAACCTTTGGATTTTGAATTTCTCATCCTTTATGAAGTCAACATACTTCAACAACTCAAAGAATCTCTTCTCATATTCATCCACCGTCATGGTTCCTAGCTTGAGTTCAAAGAAATCTTTCATATTCCTTTCATAGTAATGCTCAGACAAATATTTATCTTGGAAATATTCTTTGAACTACCTCCATGAGATCCTCTTCTCATCAAGGTGCTTGTCTTGCTTAAGCTTATTCCACCACATGGTTTCCTTTCCTTGCAACCAGTAGGTGGAAATTCTATCTTCTACCCTTTAGCAGTAATCATGCAGATGGAAATATTTCTTCATTTCCAATAGTCGGGCCTCGGCCTCTTCTCCTTTCTTATGCTCACCATTGAAAGTCAATGGCTTGATTTTCCTGAGTTCACCTTGCAAGATGTCTACCTCAAGCCTTCTCCTTTACCTCTTGACAGGAGACACACTTAGGTTTCTCCCTAGCCCTGAACTTGCATAAGTACTTCTAGTGGATTTCCTTGAATAATTATGGCGCCTGCCCATGCTTCTTGACTGCCTATCATTCCCATGATCATCCCTTTTTTCTATGGGATCTAGATGATGAAACTTGTTTAGAACTAGTTGCTTGCTTGGTGATAGAGTCCTTGTTGACATGCTTATGTAACATATCCAAGATATGAAGTATCTCTTCCTGATCCTTCATAATCCTTTAATTATCAGCCCTATATGTATGCACTTCTCTATGCAGGCTTCTCATGGTTACAGGCTCTTGCCTGCCTCTTCTTCCATTTGACGTTGTCTCAACGATATCCATATTGACATGAAGACCTATGATATCTTCCCCATGGTTGTAATATCCATGAGCATATTTCATAACTCTAGTCCTCATATAAGAAACAAATTTAATTTCTTGTACCTATAATTCTGCAAGAAATGTGCATGTAAGAATTATTGTTAGAACACGCATAACATAAAACATTTTACCATATAGAATACATGTTATTGTTTTATCCAAATTTATGAAGGACACAATGAACCAAATCAAAATATGATTCTTTAGATTCATTCCTCTCTGAAACAACGTTCCAACGGCTATACTCATGCCTTAATCTAAGTTCTTAGCGAAAAGTTACAACATTTACAAGTTGCAATTTCCACTCCTTTTCTACTATAGAAATCTCTTTTATCAATTTATGAGAATTTTTAGTACCCAATTTAAAATTCTGGGTAGAAATATGTTTTACGCTCCTCAACACCTTACCAGTGACTATTTGTTCTCTCAAATCCGAGATCCAAGCTAAAAGTTATGGTCTAAAGAATTTTTCATTGTTTTTCCCTTTTTACCCTTGTATGCTATAGGTGACTTTTTTTTTTCTTGCACATTTTACATACCCAGATCCAAAATATGGCTCCATGGATATCTTATATGGTTCACAAGCTTTCCATATACTTCTCTTGAGCCCCAAACAGACTTTTGAGCAAGGATTTATGCTCTATGCAAGTAATTTGGTGTTGAAATTTTATCCTTATTGTTTTGGTTGTAACTTTCTCATACAAGCTATGATTTGCACCCTAAATAGCTCATTGGATAGCTCTCTTTGAGTTATTTTATTTAAGTTGCAAAGACACGGTGTACCTAGGTGCACCCTGTTCTTGTGGGTTTTGATTGGATAAAAATGTCATTTAGGGCCTCAAAATCACCCCGCAAGTTAATGACCTTCAAAAATGTGAAAATTCAAAAAATTTCATATAAAATTGATTGTTTTATTATTATAACAACCCTTTAAATAGGATGCATTGATCTTAAATTGGTTGAAATCTAAGTCGATGATATGAGCTCCATCGATGATTGGTGATAGCCAATTTCCTTTAGACATGCACACAATTTTTCCCAAACTGTTGACCCAACCATCAGCCATCACCCCTTCCTTTGACAACTGATTTTCAAAACGACGCTAAATCGATTGACCCAAACATTCGTCATCAACGATTTCCATAGGTGAATGGAACTCCTCACTAATTCGGCCAATTACCAACCCTCATCCCATCGAACATCGATCACTTCTCTTGGCAACCACTTGTAACACATCATAAAATCAGTCGACCCGACCATCTATCCATCGATCGTCAACGATCCCCGTTGACTGTCGAAAACACTTCCTTAATTCAACTGACCTGACAGTCGGCCATCCTTGTTGGATGATGTGGCATTCCACGTCATCATGAGGTGTAAAATTGGATGACGTGGCATGAAATATGGATACTAACATGGCATGACACATCATCACCCTCTTTCCTTCATCGACCATCAATCTTTTCTCTTAGACACGACCCGAACACATTACCAAATCGATCGACGCCCAACCATCGCCCATTGGCAATTTATCTTTCACGATTGAAACACTTCATCGAATCGGCTGATATTCAACCATTAAAATATTGACGATTCTCATTGGTGACCAAACACTTCGCCAATCTAGTTGATTCAACCATCAGTCGTCGACGATTTCCTTTGGCCAACTCCAACACTTACAAAATTTTCGACTAAAATCTTGATGAATTTGGACTGTTGATTGATATCCCATTGAAAAATGATCATGGTCGTCAATCTACCAACTTCGTCCAACTCTGACGACACTTGACCATTGGTTATCGACCATCAAATATTTCTTTTGGTTGAATGAAACTCTTCGCCAATTTGACTGACCTAACCATTGGTCATCAGTGATTTCTCTTGGCAAACTTCAACACTTAGAAATTTGGACAAAAACCTAGGTGAATATGGGATGTCGATCTCTCACTCAAAATGATCTTGGTTGTCGATTCTACTCCAACCTCTCAATGACCGGAAATGAATAAAGACCGTCGATCTGATCCATTTTCCCAACTGTTGAAAATTGATCTCGATCGTTGATGTACTCAACCTTTCAAATGGCCAAAACCTTAGGAATTTTTAAATTTAATAAGTGAATATGGGTCATTGATCACAAGATCAAACATGATCTTAATCGTCAATTCACCAAACTTCCTGCAACTCTGCAGCGACCATCAAAACATGGAATTTGACCATTCCAAGTCAAATTAAACACTGTAACCTGCAGATTCACGCTCCAGATCATCTCTTTGACCACTCTGAGGCATTTAAACTCATATTTTACTCACGAATTTGAGGATTTCTCTCTAATTTTCACCATTTTTCTCCAATTTCGCACATACCAAAATATGAAATGATGAATTCCTCAATTCGCACTCATTCTTGGCCCATACAAGCTCGATGTTTAAACTTAAGGTTTTTGATACCATAATGTAACATCTCCTAGCCCAGTCGAGGAACATTACAATGTGGAATACTCGTGAATTAAAATTTTACAGCTAACTAATTTCTTGTAGCTTATCAACTATGAAATACAACCAGATTTAACTATTGTCTATTACCATTTATTAAATGCATATACATCAATCTAAAACAGACATGAAATGCAACTAACAACTCATTTCAACAACATATAAATCGTTCTCAATTTCAAATTTAATGCACAACAATAAACTCACAATACAAACATAAGCAAGATAAAACACTTATATTTTATAATCAGTTGTAGAACCATATGCTTGGGACAGATGTTCCACCCAACCATAGACTTGATGTTCCAAATCTCAATAACAAGTCACCCCCAAGATAGGGATAGCAATCCACAAAAGAGGGTGATCTCTCATTGTCTACTCATAGCTCATAAATCCCACAACCCACTAGTATTCTCCTACAACTATCCTGATTTTCCACCAGATATCTTCCTCTCGACCTGCCGAACCCAAGGAATGTACCCATTCATTGATATCAGTCCCTCAGGTGTCCCATTCATTTATCAGGGTTCCTCTCGAATAAGTAACCAGGAATATCTCAGTTGGTAACTCAAGGGAACAGTCTGCTAGGAAAAACTCCCAGCAAACAACAACAAACACTTGTTGTTATAGAGAAACTCACACAAGTGTTCACACTACAGGCCTTACAACTTGGCTCGTTAGTCTTCAACTCCAAAAATCTCCAAAATGCTCTAGAATTCACCCTCCATGGTTATTCCATCTCCAAGATTTTTTTTCTCCTCTCTATGTTCATGCAAAAACAATGACTGTCTAATATTATTGTAGTTTCCCATATGAATTTCCTCTCTTTGGCTTGCTTGCTTGACTCACACACTTCTCCTAGTTGATTGGAATTAGCCCCCATGCTCCAAATAACTATGGGATGTCACTTCCAACACCCACCCTCTTACATGCATTCAATGATTAGCTTTGGGAACACTCAATCAAGAAATAGAGTTTAATACAATATGATAATAAAATTCAGGAATGTGGGTGGAATTAATAGACATGGGTAATTCCCCCCATGGACCCCCTCTCTTAGACATTATCCTAGACCCTCCCCTCTCTTGTGGATTAATTTAGCCCCCATCTATGTCCATATCCCCTTAGTAGTTGGAATCACATTTTATTATTACAGTCCAGAAATACAATTCACATATACATCACTTGGTCGTAGCCGCATATTATATCTACATTAAACATTAATTAAAATGGGGATTGTAGTGGGGACATTACAGAGATGTCATTTTTTTAGATGCCTATGGAGTAATTCTAGGGAGTCAGTATCTCTATGTTAGGGATGTCATCTTTAAAAGAAGGTATAACCAATACAAACTTATGAAGGATGGGAAGTCATATATTTTCTGTGCACATAAGAGTAAATTAGAGCTCTTGTTGGTAAGTGTGCACTAGGATAGGATGTTGATTAATACAAAAGAGAAGTTGTATTGTTGTTTTTGAGATAAGAGAAAAAAACAAGGAAAAGGTAAGGTGGATATTGGTGCATACTTAGGGGGATGTGATAGTAAAAACAAAATAGCTATAGTTCTTGATAAAGAAACAAAGATAGCTATACTATATAGTGCTTGATAAATTCCCAAAGAAGTGTTTCGAGAACCCAAAGGTTTACAACTAAGAGGGATATCGAACATAAGATTCTATTGTTGCTAGAATATATGTTACCTAATATTGGGTTTTGTAGAAAATCCATTTTAGAGTTAGATGAAGTAGAGATACAACTACACCAATTGTTGGAGTAAGAATTCATATAGCCTTATACTTCTCCTTACAGGTCGCTTATCATCATGGTGCCCAAGAAGGATGAAAGTTGGAGGATGTGCTTTGACTACCGAGCTTTGAAAAAGGTGATTGTNTTCTAGTGTTGTGATCAATCATTCCTCCATGGTAACCTGGAAACAAAACAATAAGTTTCTCCTAGAGGAGATTTTAGTTATATCTAGTAAATGATTACAGTAAGAATTTATCTCAATAGTGCTCACATGCTACTAAGTATAATAAAACTTTTCAAAGATTGTTATCAAAACTATAGTGTTTAGTAGTTATCAAACTTGATATGTGTAAATTTGAATCTTATCAATTTAATCAATCAAACCTGGAACCTAGAGTATTGTCCTCAAGAATGAGTTTGTTTCTTTTATTCTGAGTCTCCTTCACACAAGATGACAAGTATTTTCTTCAACCTGTCCTCTGTACTAAGATAATATGCTTTCTTGACAAAAAAATTGGCTTAGAGAATAAACTCTATAATCTCAACTTTAATCAATCTAATACTTTGACTTTAATTTTGACCAATGATTAGTATGATAGTCATCACTTCAACATATCAAAATACAACCTATATGTTCATAAGATCACAATAGTTCCATAAAAAAATAGAGGCATATCAAATTAATCAAACCTGGGGTGCATTGTTCCTTTGAATGTGTTGGATCTAAGATCCTTATAGATCTACAATTGTTGTTTAGACAAAATATCCTTTCTCCTGTAAATACCCTTTAGAATAATGATACAGTTTGAACATATGTAAGTACATACCTCTGATAGTATCGACAAGTAGTGGCACCATCCGGCAGCAGTGACAAGCAATAATGAACCATTAAAACTCCAAAGGTGCTTCAACTTGTAACTTAAAGTTAGCTAGAGATTTGCTAGGGTAAGGTGCACTAGGACAATAAAAATCAATCCCAAAACTTCACACACAAAAAAAAAATCACTACAATGGGTATTACAACTGGTGTTGCAACTGGCATGAAGGAACTGGCACTGCAACTGCAACTCAGGGTTTTATGAGAAAACCTTAATTTTTCAAACTTCAAATTTTAGAATTTTGATCTAGGGACTAGATTCACCCTCCTAGGGAGAGTTCCTAGGTGTGGTTACTTTCTCCAACGTCCTCCTCAAACAAGGAAAACATCACACTTAGGGTTTATGCAGAAACCTTAATTTCGCAGCAACTCCAATACTGAAACTGAATCTTGGAGAGGTTGCATTGAAGCTAGCCACTTCTTATAAACTATGAGTTGGTGTCTTTAAGGCCTTCTCTAATACCATTTTAATGTTTTACTTATATAGCTAGCAGTTATGGTTCTTCTTTATTATTATAATGATTTATCACTTTAGCTGCATAAATAAGATCACTAAAAGAGAGGAAATCACAGAAACAATAGAGACAAACAGATTATCCTGGGAAACCCTCGTGGGGAAGAAAACCCATCAAAACATTCCTCAATATATATTAACCAAAAACAAATTATAAGATCATCCTCTACTCCTTCACTAGGAAAGAGTAGCGCACCACCTAACCAAGAGATACCAAGAGATGGACCAAAAACCCTCCTGGATGTCACCCCCAGTTGCAACAACTGTTCCTCCAAGACTTGCGTACCTTTTTCCTTGTGTTCAAGAGAACATGAGTAAGTGTGCAAATGAGGTGCTAGCCTCCTTTATAAATAGTATTTTTGCCTCCCTTAATTAGGTCTAGGTTGACCTGTCACTTTACCCTTTTAATTTACATTTAATTGTCAAGGCACAAAAGGGTCGACTTTTACAAAGGCACAATAGGGCCTAATTAATAAATATAATATAATAATATTATCCAACACTCCCTCCTAGGTAGAATATTCTTCGAAGTTACAATATTTCAATATGATGCCCATGCTTTGTCTTCACTTTTTGGCACTCTATACATATAGTTATTCAATTAGCCACTTATGTCTTCATTCCCGACCAAAAGTATTGGCTTCTTGCAGCTGCAATTGTCTTATGTTATCCTCAATGCCCAACATATGGCACATTGTGCATTTCTCTTAGCACTATGTTTTTCGGCTCACTGAAATTCGACACATATACTTTCTCTTTGTACATGTGAATACCATCTTTTAGCTCATAAAAACTAAATTTTTGTTGCAAATCTCCTTGCTATAATTTTTCTTTTATGTTCAAATACTATTAATCCAAATATGTTGTTGCAAAAATTTATATTTGATATCATTCATGTACATGTTGATGGCTACCATATGCAGTTTATGAGCTTTCTTGTTGAGTGCATCAGCCACTTGATTTTCCTTGCCCTTTATATGCTTAATTCTAAAGTCATATTTACTCAGAAATTCCATCCATCTAGTTTGTCTGACATTTAATGTTAGTTGTCCAAACAAATGTTTCAGACCACGGTGGTCTATCCTTAGCTCAAATTTCCTCCCCATGATGTAATGTCTCCACATTTTTAATGCATGTACAATTGATGTTAATTCCAAGTCATGTGTAGCATAATTCTTCTCATGCTCTTTTAATTTTTTGGACTAATAGCATATGACATGATCCTTTTGACTGAGGACTCCATCGAGCCCTTCCTTACATGTATCAATGGACATAAAGAAATCTTCATCCAAATCTACAATCTTCAATATTGGTGCACTTGTCAAAATGTCTTTCATCTACTGAAATCATTGTTCACACTTGGGAGTCCATTCAAATTTCACTCCCTTCTTTTCCAAGGAAGTGATTGGGATTGCAATCTTTGAAAATACTTTAATGAATCTTCGATAATAATAGGAAAGTCCCATGAATGATTTGAAATCTGTGATGTTCTTCGACGTTGACCATCCTCTGATGGCCTCTATCTTATCATGATTAATTGTTATCCCTTTTGTTGAAATTATATGCCCCAAGTAGTGAATCTTCTTTTGATAAAAGATGCACTTACTTAGTTTAGCATACAATTTATGCTCTCTTAGACCTTGCAACGCCATTCTTAAATGTTGTTCATGTTCCTCCTCTGACTTGGAGTACATGAGTATATCATCTAGGAACACAATTACAAACTTGTCTAGGTACTCCTTGAACACTCCGTTCATTAGGCACATAAAAACAGTTGGGGCATTTGATAGACCAAAAGGCACTACTGTGAATTCATAATGCTCATATCTTGTTCTAAATGATGTCTTATTGATGTCTTCTTCCTTTATCCTCACTTGATGATAGCCTGATCTCAAGTCAATCTTCGAAAATATTCTTGCACCTTTTAGCTGATCAAATAAGTCATCAATCCTTGGCAAAGGATATTTGTTCTTTATTATGACCTTATTCAGCTTTTTGAAATCAATGCATAGCCTTAAGGTTCCATATTTCTTCTTTATGAACAACATTGGGGCTCCCCAAGGTGGCACACTTGGGCATATATACCCCTTCTTTAATAATTATTCAAGATGCATCTGCAACTCTTTCAATCCTGGTGTGCCCATTATGTATGGTGTCTTAGACACTAGGGGATCTCCTGGCACCAAATCAATAGAGAAATCAATGTTTATCTTTGGTGGTTATCCCGGGATTTCCTTAAATACATCTTCAAAATCCGTTAAGACCGAATGGTCTTCAATACTTGTTACTTTCTCTTCAGCTGCCTCTTCCATATGTGTTACAAAAATCTGACATCCCTTCCTGAAAATATTTTTCATCTGCATAGCTGAAATCTCTCTAACAGCTACAGCTCTTGGAATGCCTTGAACCTTTCATTGCTTCCCTTCTTCATCAAGACATGTGATTGTCTTGTTGTAACAATCTAGGACAACATGGTGTTTTTCCAACCAATCCATGCCAATTAGACAGTCATATGAACCCGATGGTATGATGTTCACATCTACCTTTGTGTTAAGTCCATTCATTTCTATTAAACAAAATTTAACTAGCTCATTGATTTTCCTCTTAGCCCCTTTGTCTAGTTGAACTAACCAGGACTTATTATGCTTACTCCTTTGCAATTCAAATCTTTCAATGATGTTACAGTTTATGTAATTATGGATAGCTCCATAATTCAATTAAAATTTCTATGGGATGGTTATCAATCATACCTTCCACTTCAATCATGGGGGATTGACATTTTGTTTACTTGTTGTCCAAGGCTGCATATATCCTTAGCATGTTTATGCCCATGTATTCAACTATTTCAGCCTCTTGAATGTTGTCAACAGTCCTCATTATTTCACCTTTGTGAGGGAAATCCCTAAATAAGTGATTTCCCTCACATACCCAACATTGTACAGGCTACTACATTGGCCTTTTCCCAAATGAATCTACAATATTGTGCTCATTTTGGGTTGAATGACCTTGCTAATTTTCTTGGGAGTTTTTCTTGAAAAAGGGTGGCTTAAAACCTTTTCTTCCTTTTATCCTTATTACCCTTCATCTTTTCATTCCAAGCCTTTTAGAAGGCTATCTTTCCTCTGCTTTGCTCATAAATATGCTTTTCTCTCCTCATGGCTTCCTCCAAAGTGTTGGGGTTATCATATTGTATCTTGTCACTATAGAAAGAGGGTAACCCACTTGCAAACCTTTGGATTTTGAATTTCTCATCCTTTATGAAGTCAACATACTTCAACAACTCAAAGAATCTCTTCTCATATTCATCCACCGTCATGGTTCCTAGCTTGAGTTCAAAGAAATCTTTCATATTCCTTTCATAGTAATGCTCAGACAAATATTTATCTTGGAAATATTCTTTGAACTACCTCCATGAGATCCTCTTCTCATCAAGGTGCTTGTCTTGCTTAATCTTATTCCACCACATGGTTTCCTTTCCTTGCAAGCAGTAGGTTGAAATTCTATCTTCTACCCTTTAGGAGTAATCATGCAGATGGAAATATTTCTTCATTTCCAATAGTCGGGCCTCGGCCTCTTCTCCTTTCTTATGCTCATCATTGAAAGTCAATGGCTTGATTTTCCTAAGTTCACCTTGCAAGATGTCTACCTCAAGCCTTCTCCTTTACCTCTTGATAGGAGACACACGTAGGTTTATCCCTAGCCCTGAACTTGCATAAGTACTTCTAGTGTATTTCCTTGAATAATTATGGTGCTTGCCCATGCTTCTTGACTGCCTATCATTCCCATGATCATCCCTTTTTCTATGGGATCTAGATGATGAAACTTGTTTAGAACTAGTTGCTTGCTTGGTGATAGAGTCCTTGTTGACATGATTATGTAACATATCCAAGATATGAAGTATCTCTTCCTGATCCTTCATAATCCTTTAATTATCAGCCCTATATTTATGCACTTCTCTATGCAGGCTTCTCATAGTTACAGGCTCTTGCCTGCCTCTTCTTCCATTTGACGTTGTCTCAATGATATCCATATAGACATGAAGACCTATGATATCTTCCTCATGGTTGTAATATCCATGAGCATCTTTCATAACTCTAGTCCTCATATAAGAAACAAAATTTATTTTTTGTACCTCTAATTCTGCAAGAAATGTGCATGTAAGAATTATTGTTAGAACACGCATAACATAAAACATTTTACCATATAGAATACATGTTATTATTTTATCCAAATTTATGAAGGACACAATGAACCAAATCAAAATATGATTCCTTAGATTCATTCCTCTCTGAAACAACGTTCCAATGGCTATACTCATGCCTCAATCTAAGTTCTTAGCGAAAAGTTACAACATTTACAAGTTGCAATTTCCACTCCTTTTTTACTATAGAAATCTCTTTTATCAATTTATGAGAATTTTTAGTAACCAATTTAAAATTCTGGGTAGAAATATGTTTTACACTCCTCAACACCTTACCAATGACTATTTGTTTTCTCAAATCCGAGATCCAAGCTAAAAGTTATGGTCTGAAGAATTTTTCATTGTTTTTCCCTTTTTACCCTTGTATGCTATAGGTGACTTATTTTTTTTCTTGCACATTTTACATACCCAGATCCAAAATATGGCTCCATGGATATCTTATATGGTTCACAAGTTTTCCATATACTTCTCTTGAGCCCCAAACAGACTTTTGAGCAAGGATTTATGCTCTATGCAAGTAATTTGGTGTTGAAATTTTATCCTTATTGTTTTGGTTGTAACTTTCTCATACAAGCTATGATTTGCACCCTAAATAGCTCATTGGATAGCTCTCTTTGAGTTATTTTATTTAAGTTGCAAAGACACGGTGTACCTAGGTGCACCCTGTTCTTGTGGGTTTTGATTGGATAAAAATGTCATTTAGGGCCTCAAAATCACCCCGCAAGTTAATGACCTTCAAAAATGTGAAAATTCAAAAAATTTCATATAAAATTGATTGTTTTATTATTATAACAACCCTTTAAATAGGATGCATTGATCTTAAATTGGTTGAAATCTAAGTCGATGATATGAGCTCCATCGATGATTGGTGATAGCCAATTTCCTTTAGACATGCACACAATTTTTCCCAAACTGTTGACCCAACCATCAGCCATCACCCCTTCCTTTGACAACTGATTTTCAAAACGACGCTAAATCGATTGACCCAAACATTCGTCATCAACGATTTCCATAGGTGAATGGAACTCCTCACTAATTCGGCCAATTACCAACCCTCATCCCATCGAACATCGATCACTTCTCTTGGCAACCACTTGTAACACATCATAAAATCAGTCGACCCGACCATCTATCCATCGATCGTCAACGATCCCCGTTGACTGTCGAAAACACTTCCTTAATTCAACTGACCTGACAGTCGGCCATCCTTGTTGGATGATGTGGCATTCCACGTCATCATGAGGTGTAAAATTGGATGACGTGGCATGAAATATGGATACTAACATGGCATGACACATCATCACCCTCTTTCCTTCATCGACCATCAATCTTTTCTCTTAGACACGACCCGAACACATTACCAAATCGATCGACGCCCAACCATCGCCCATTGGCAATTTATCTTTCACGATTGAAACACTTCATCGAATCGGCTGATATTCAACCATTAAAATATTGACGATTCTCATTGGTGACCAAACACTTCGCCAATCTAGTTGATTCAACCATCAGTCGTCGACGATTTCCTTTGGCCAACTCCAACACTTACAAAATTTTCGACTAAAATCTTGATGAATTTGGACTGTTGATTGATATCCCATTGAAAAATGATCATGGTCGTCAATCTACCAACTTCGTCCAACTCTGACGACACTTGACCATTGGTTATCGACCATCAAATATTTCTTTTGGTTGAATGAAACTCTTCGCCAATTTGACTGACCTAACCATTGGTCATCAGTGATTTCTCTTGGCAAACTTCAACACTTAGAAATTTGGACAAAAACCTAGGTGAATATGGGATGTCGATCTCTCACTCAAAATGATCTTGGTTGTCGATTCTACTCCAACCTCTCAATGACCGGAAATGAATAAAGACCGTCGATCTGATCCATTTTCCCAACTGTTGAAAATTGATCTCGATCGTTGATGTACTCAACCTTTCAAATGGCCAAAACCTTAGGAATTTTTAAATTTAATAAGTGAATATGGGTCATTGATCACAAGATCAAACATGATCTTAATCGTCAATTCACCAAACTTCCTGCAACTCTGCAGCGACCATCAAAACATGGAATTTGACCATTCCAAGTCAAATTAAACACTGTAACCTGCAGATTCACGCTCCAGATCATCTCTTTGACCACTCTGAGGCATTTAAACTCATATTTTACTCACGAATTTGAGGATTTCTCTCTAATTTTCACCATTTTTCTCCAATTTCGCACATACCAAAATATGAAATGATGAATTCCTCAATTCGCACTCATTCTTGGCCCATACAAGCTCGATGTTTAAACTTAAGGTTTTTGATACCATAATGTAACATCTCCTAGCCCAGTCGAGGAACATTACAATGTGGAATACTCGTGAATTAAAATTTTACAGCTAACTAATTTCTTGTAGCTTATCAACTATGAAATACAACCAGATTTAACTATTGTCTATTACCATTTATTAAATGCATATACATCAATCTAAAACAGACATGAAATGCAACTAACAACTCATTTCAACAACATATAAATCGTTCTCAATTTCAAATTTAATGCACAACAATAAACTCACAATACAAACATAAGCAAGATAAAACACTTATATTTTATAATCAGTTGTAGAACCATATGCTTGGGACAGATGTTCCACCCAACCATAGACTTGATGTTCCAAATCTCAATAACAAGTCACCCCCAAGATAGGGATAGCAATCCACAAAAGAGGGTGATCTCTCATTGTCTACTCATAGCTCATAAATCCCACAACCCACTAGTATTCTCCTACAACTATCCTGATTTTCCACCAGATATCTTCCTCTCGACCTGCCGAACCCAAGGAATGTACCCATTCATTGATATCAGTCCCTCAGGTGTCCCATTCATTTATCAGGGTTCCTCTCGAATAAGTAACCAGGAATATCTCAGTTGGTAACTCAAGGGAACAGTCTGCTAGGAAAAACTCCCAGCAAACAACAACAAACACTTGTTGTTATAGAGAAACTCACACAAGTGTTCACACTACAGGCCTTACAACTTGGCTCGTTAGTCTTCAACTCCAAAAATCTCCAAAATGCTCTAGAATTCACCCTCCATGGTTATTCCATCTCCAAGATTTTTTTTCTCCTCTCTATGTTCATGCAAAAACAATGACTGTCTAATATTATTGTAGTTTCCCATATGAATTTCCTCTCTTTGGCTTGCTTGCTTGACTCACACACTTCTCCTAGTTGATTGGAATTAGCCCCCATGCTCCAAATAACTATGGGATGTCACTTCCAACACCCACCCTCTTACATGCATTCAATGATTAGCTTTGGGAACACTCAATCAAGAAATAGAGTTTAATACAATATGATAATAAAATTCAGGAATGTGGGTGGAATTAATAGACATGGGTAATTCCCCCCATGGACCCCCTCTCTTAGACATTATCCTAGACCCTCCCCTCTCTTGTGGATTAATTTAGCCCCCATCTATGTCCATATCCCCTTAGTAGTTGGAATCACATTTTATTATTACAGTCCAGAAATACAATTCACATATACATCACTTGGTCGTAGCCGCATATTATATCTACATTAAACATTAATTAAAATGGGGATTGTAGTGGGGACATTACAGAGATGTCATTTTTTTAGATGCCTATGGAGTAATTCTAGGGAGTCAGTATCTCTATGTTAGGGATGTCATCTTTAAAAGAAGGTATAACCAATACAAACTTATGAAGGATGGGAAGTCATATATTTTCTGTGCACATAAGAGTAAATTAGAGCTCTTGTTGGTAAGTGTGCACTAGGATAGGATGTTGATTAATACAAAAGAGAAGTTGTATTGTTGTTTTTGAGATAAGAGAAAAAAACAAGGAAAAGGTAAGGTGGATATTGGTGCATACTTAGGGGGATGTGATAGTAAAAACAAAATAGCTATAGTTCTTGATAAAGAAACAAAGATAGCTATACTATATAGTGCTTGATAAATTCCCAAAGAAGTGTTTCGAGAACCCAAAGGTTTACAACTAAGAGGGATATCGAACATAAGATTCTATTGTTGCTAGAATATATGTTACCTAATATTGGGTTTTGTAGAAAATCCATTTTAGAGTTAGATGAAGTAGAGATACAACTACACCAATTGTTGGAGTAAGAATTCATATAGCCTTATACTTCTCCTTACAGGTCGCTTATCATCATGGTGCCCAAGAAGGATGAAAGTTGGAGGATGTGCTTTGACTACCGAGCTTTGAAAAAGGTGATTGTCTAGAACATGTGTCATTTTCCAAGGATGGATGACTTGTTGGATCAACTTCAACAAGCTTAATTTTTTCATAGAAATGGACCTCAATCAAGCTATCACCAAGTGAAAGTTGAAGATGAAGGTACTTGATATACAACATTTAAGACAAAGCAAGGTTTTTATGAATGGTTAGTTATGTCTTTTGGTTAGTGTAACACACCTACAAGTTTTATGTGTTTGATGAATGATTGTCTACATCCATTTATAGATTATTTTATAATTATATATTTGGATGGAATAGTGATATTTAGTGTTACCTGGCAAGAGTGCATCTCACATCTAACACATGTACTTGACACACTTAAGAAGGAATAATTGATTGTTAATATCAACAAGTGTGAATTTGGAAAGTGCCCTTTGTGTGCATTCGACTTGTGATTGGCAGAGGATATTTGGAGGTTGATCCAACCCACATTGAAGCCATTGGTAAATGACCTACCCATACCAACGTGATAGAACCAAGAATTTTCACAAGAGAGGCTCAATATTCGAGGAAGTTCATTTCAACATTTTTAATAGTGGTTGCACCATTGTATGCCATAATGGACAAAGGGGAGAATTTTCATTGGGGATAACCACAGTAGAGATATTTTGAAAAAATGAAGAGAAAAATAAGTTAAGCACTAGTGTTGGCCATGCCATTAAAATTGATGAAAGTGGGTATGCCATGGGGGCATTCCTTACGCAAATAGGAATATTAGTTGTCTACCTTCAGAGTTGTTTTAGGGCGTAGTGTTGAATTACCATACTTATGATAAGGTGCTCTTTCTCTTGGTGCATGTAATCAATAAGTGAAAACATTATATATTGGGGAAGGAAATTGTAATCCACACTAACCACTAGCCATTGTAGTACTTGCAAAGTCAAAGAAAACTACAAAAGACAAGGCATAATAAGAGGATGGATTTTTGCAACAATTCCACCTTCTTGTCAAATATAAGAAAGGTGTAACAAACAAATTGGTCGATGTGTTATTGAGGCCACCCATGCAAAATATTATTGGCGTGGAAGTGATTATGTAACTTGATCCCTTCATGCATCAATTATTAAGTGAATATTACATGGAGGATGCTAATTTTGGAGATGCATTTCAACAACTAAAGGAGAAAATGGTTGTTGATCCAAACAAAAATGAATATCATCTTCAAAATGGGCTACTCTACAAGTTGGGGAATTTTTGTATACCATAGGGAAGGAGAATTTAGTTGATAAGGAAAGCTCATACTTCTCAAATTTCTAGACGCTTTGATGTTGGGAATACCATTGCAAATATACAAAGATATGTTCATTGGCATAAGATGCAAGAATTGGTTTCCAAGTTTATCAAAGTAGGTGTTCATTGTTACACTAGTAAGATAGATAATATGAAACGTGGGTTGTATGTGCCATTACTAGTACCAAACATATCTTGGGAATGTATCTCTATGGATTTTGTTGGAGGTTTGTCAATGTATAGGAGAGGTTATGACTACATATTTGTGATTGTGGACTAGTTTAGTAAGATGTGTGTGCCTATACGTTGTAAGAAGACCATTACAGTTCGTTGAGTAGCTAAGTTTTTCTCTGTTAATGCATGGGTACATTTTACTTTTCCAAGTTCAATAGTGTCTGATTGAGACTATATTTTTGGGAAAGTTTTGGACAAAATCATGGAAAAGGATAGATACAAAGCTAAATAGTTATGTTTATTTTTACNTTTCCATATACTTCTCTTGAGCCCCAAACAGACTTTTGAGCAAGGATTTATGCTCTATGCAAGTAATTTGGTGTTGAAATTTTATCCTTATTGTTTTGGTTGTAACTTTCTCATACAAGCTATGATTTGCACCCTAAATAGCTCATTGGATAGCTCTCTTTGAGTTATTTTATTTAAGTTGCAAAGACACGGTGTACCTAGGTGCACCCTGTTCTTGTGGGTTTTGATTGGATAAAAATGTCATTTAGGGCCTCAAAATCACCCCGCAAGTTAATGACCTTCAAAAATGTGAAAATTCAAAAAATTTCATATAAAATTGATTGTTTTATTATTATAACAACCCTTTAAATAGGATGCATTGATCTTAAATTGGTTGAAATCTAAGTCGATGATATGAGCTCCATCGATGATTGGTGATAGCCAATTTCCTTTAGACATGCACACAATTTTTCCCAAACTGTTGACCCAACCATCAGCCATCACCCCTTCCTTTGACAACTGATTTTCAAAACGACGCTAAATCGATTGACCCAAACATTCGTCATCAACGATTTCCATAGGTGAATGGAACTCCTCACTAATTCGGCCAATTACCAACCCTCATCCCATCGAACATCGATCACTTCTCTTGGCAACCACTTGTAACACATCATAAAATCAGTCGACCCGACCATCTATCCATCGATCGTCAACGATCCCCGTTGACTGTCGAAAACACTTCCTTAATTCAACTGACCTGACAGTCGGCCATCCTTGTTGGATGATGTGGCATTCCACGTCATCATGAGGTGTAAAATTGGATGACGTGGCATGAAATATGGATACTAACATGGCATGACACATCATCACCCTCTTTCCTTCATCGACCATCAATCTTTTCTCTTAGACACGACCCGAACACATTACCAAATCGATCGACGCCCAACCATCGCCCATTGGCAATTTATCTTTCACGATTGAAACACTTCATCGAATCGGCTGATATTCAACCATTAAAATATTGACGATTCTCATTGGTGACCAAACACTTCGCCAATCTAGTTGATTCAACCATCAGTCGTCGACGATTTCCTTTGGCCAACTCCAACACTTACAAAATTTTCGACTAAAATCTTGATGAATTTGGACTGTTGATTGATATCCCATTGAAAAATGATCATGGTCGTCAATCTACCAACTTCGTCCAACTCTGACGACACTTGACCATTGGTTATCGACCATCAAATATTTCTTTTGGTTGAATGAAACTCTTCGCCAATTTGACTGACCTAACCATTGGTCATCAGTGATTTCTCTTGGCAAACTTCAACACTTAGAAATTTGGACAAAAACCTAGGTGAATATGGGATGTCGATCTCTCACTCAAAATGATCTTGGTTGTCGATTCTACTCCAACCTCTCAATGACCGGAAATGAATAAAGACCGTCGATCTGATCCATTTTCCCAACTGTTGAAAATTGATCTCGATCGTTGATGTACTCAACCTTTCAAATGGCCAAAACCTTAGGAATTTTTAAATTTAATAAGTGAATATGGGTCATTGATCACAAGATCAAACATGATCTTAATCGTCAATTCACCAAACTTCCTGCAACTCTGCAGCGACCATCAAAACATGGAATTTGACCATTCCAAGTCAAATTAAACACTGTAACCTGCAGATTCACGCTCCAGATCATCTCTTTGACCACTCTGAGGCATTTAAACTCATATTTTACTCACGAATTTGAGGATTTCTCTCTAATTTTCACCATTTTTCTCCAATTTCGCACATACCAAAATATGAAATGATGAATTCCTCAATTCGCACTCATTCTTGGCCCATACAAGCTCGATGTTTAAACTTAAGGTTTTTGATACCATAATGTAACATCTCCTAGCCCAGTCGAGGAACATTACAATGTGGAATACTCGTGAATTAAAATTTTACAGCTAACTAATTTCTTGTAGCTTATCAACTATGAAATACAACCAGATTTAACTATTGTCTATTACCATTTATTAAATGCATATACATCAATCTAAAACAGACATGAAATGCAACTAACAACTCATTTCAACAACATATAAATCGTTCTCAATTTCAAATTTAATGCACAACAATAAACTCACAATACAAACATAAGCAAGATAAAACACTTATATTTTATAATCAGTTGTAGAACCATATGCTTGGGACAGATGTTCCACCCAACCATAGACTTGATGTTCCAAATCTCAATAACAAGTCACCCCCAAGATAGGGATAGCAATCCACAAAAGAGGGTGATCTCTCATTGTCTACTCATAGCTCATAAATCCCACAACCCACTAGTATTCTCCTACAACTATCCTGATTTTCCACCAGATATCTTCCTCTCGACCTGCCGAACCCAAGGAATGTACCCATTCATTGATATCAGTCCCTCAGGTGTCCCATTCATTTATCAGGGTTCCTCTCGAATAAGTAACCAGGAATATCTCAGTTGGTAACTCAAGGGAACAGTCTGCTAGGAAAAACTCCCAGCAAACAACAACAAACACTTGTTGTTATAGAGAAACTCACACAAGTGTTCACACTACAGGCCTTACAACTTGGCTCGTTAGTCTTCAACTCCAAAAATCTCCAAAATGCTCTAGAATTCACCCTCCATGGTTATTCCATCTCCAAGATTTTTTTTCTCCTCTCTATGTTCATGCAAAAACAATGACTGTCTAATATTATTGTAGTTTCCCATATGAATTTCCTCTCTTTGGCTTGCTTGCTTGACTCACACACTTCTCCTAGTTGATTGGAATTAGCCCCCATGCTCCAAATAACTATGGGATGTCACTTCCAACACCCACCCTCTTACATGCATTCAATGATTAGCTTTGGGAACACTCAATCAAGAAATAGAGTTTAATACAATATGATAATAAAATTCAGGAATGTGGGTGGAATTAATAGACATGGGTAATTCCCCCCATGGACCCCCTCTCTTAGACATTATCCTAGACCCTCCCCTCTCTTGTGGATTAATTTAGCCCCCATCTATGTCCATATCCCCTTAGTAGTTGGAATCACATTTTATTATTACAGTCCAGAAATACAATTCACATATACATCACTTGGTCGTAGCCGCATATTATATCTACATTAAACATTAATTAAAATGGGGATTGTAGTGGGGACATTACAGAGATGTCATTTTTTTAGATGCCTATGGAGTAATTCTAGGGAGTCAGTATCTCTATGTTAGGGATGTCATCTTTAAAAGAAGGTATAACCAATACAAACTTATGAAGGATGGGAAGTCATATATTTTCTGTGCACATAAGAGTAAATTAGAGCTCTTGTTGGTAAGTGTGCACTAGGATAGGATGTTGATTAATACAAAAGAGAAGTTGTATTGTTGTTTTTGAGATAAGAGAAAAAAACAAGGAAAAGGTAAGGTGGATATTGGTGCATACTTAGGGGGATGTGATAGTAAAAACAAAATAGCTATAGTTCTTGATAAAGAAACAAAGATAGCTATACTATATAGTGCTTGATAAATTCCCAAAGAAGTGTTTCGAGAACCCAAAGGTTTACAACTAAGAGGGATATCGAACATAAGATTCTATTGTTGCTAGAATATATGTTACCTAATATTGGGTTTTGTAGAAAATCCATTTTAGAGTTAGATGAAGTAGAGATACAACTACACCAATTGTTGGAGTAAGAATTCATATAGCCTTATACTTCTCCTTACAGGTCGCTTATCATCATGGTGCCCAAGAAGGATGAAAGTTGGAGGATGTGCTTTGACTACCGAGCTTTGAAAAAGGTGATTGTATAGAACATGTGTCATTTTCCAAGGATTGATGACTTGTTGGATCAACTTCAACAAGCTTAAGTTTTTCATAGAAATGGACCTCAATCAGGCTATCACCAAGTGAAAGTTGAAGATGAAGGTACTTGATATACAACATTTAAGACAAAGCAAGGTTTTTATGAATGGTTAGTTATGTCTTTTAGTTAGTGTAACACACCTGCAAGTTTTATGTGTTTGATGAATGATTGTCTACATCCATTTATAGATTATTTTATAATTATATATTTGGATGGAATAGTGATATTTAGTGTTACCTGGAAAGAGTGCATCTCACATCTAACACATGTACTTGACACACTTAAGAAGGAATAATTGATTGTTAATATCAACAAGTGTGAATTTGGAAAGTGCCCTTTGTGTGCATTCGACTTGTGATTGGCAGAGGATATTTGGAGGTTGATCCAACCCACATTGAAGCCATTGGTAAATGACCTACCCATACCAACGTGATAGAACCAAGAATTTTCACAAGAGAGGCTCAATATTCGAGGAAGTTCATTTCAACATTTTTAATAGTGGTTGCACCATTGTATGCCATAATGGACAAAGGGGAGAATTTTCATTGGGGATAACCACAGTAGAGATATTTTGAAAAAATGAAGAGAAAAATAAGTTAAGCACTAGTGTTGGCCATGCCATTAAAATTGATGAAAGTGGGTATGCCATGGGGGCATTCCTTACGCAAATAGGAATATTAGTTGTCTACCTTCAGAGTTGTTTTAGGGCGTAGTGTTGAATTACCATACTTATGATAAGGTGCTCTTTCTCTTGGTGCATGTAATCAATAAGTGAAAACATTATATATTGGGGAAGGAAATTGTAATCCACACTAACCACTAGCCATTGTAGTACTTGCAAAGTCAAAGAAAACTACAAAAGACAAGGCATAATAAGAGGATGGATTTTTGCAACAATTCCACCTTCTTGTCAAATATAAGAAAGGTGTAACAAACAAATTGGTCGATGTGTTATTGAGGCCACCCATGCAAAATATTATTGGCGTGGAAGTGATTATGTAACTTGATCCCTTCATGCATCAATTATTAAGTGAATATTACATGGAGGATGCTAATTTTGGAGATGCATTTCAACAACTAAAGGAGAAAATGGTTGTTGATCCAAACAAAAATGAATATCATCTTCAAAATGGGCTACTCTACAAGTTGGGGAATTTTTGTATACCATAGGGAAGGAGAATTTAGTTGATAAGGAAAGCTCATACTTCTCAAATTTCTAGACGCTTTGATGTTGGGAATACCATTGCAAATATACAAAGATATGTTCATTGGCATAAGATGCAAGAATTGGTTTCCAAGTTTATCAAAGTAGGTGTTCATTGTTACACTAGTAAGATAGATAATATGAAACGTGGGTTGTATGTGCCATTACTAGTACCAAACATATCTTGGGAATGTATCTCTATGGATTTTGTTGGAGGTTTGTCAATGTATAGGAGAGGTTATGACTACATATTTGTGATTGTGGACTAGTTTAGTAAGATGTGTGTGCCTATACGTTGTAAGAAGACCATTACAGTTCGTTGAGTAGCTAAGTTTTTCTCTGTTAATGCATGGGTACATTTTACTTTTCCAAGTTCAATAGTGTCTGATTGAGACTATATTTTTGGGAAAGTTTTGGACAAAATCATGGAAAAGGATAGATACAAAGCTAAATAGTTATGTTTATTTTTACNGTTGTTAATGGACAACTAAGGGAAGACATACAAGAAATGTAAGAAGAGGAGATGAAAGAAGATAGGTTAATAGAGAAGATCAGATTGGTTCATTTGGAAGTGTAGTAACAACTTGAGAAGAGTTAGCTAAAGTATAAGTTTAGACATGACTAGCATAGGACATATCACAACTTCTCTGTTGGGGATAGAGTGTGATTTTATCTAAACAAAGGACACCTAAAAGATGAAATTGAGAAGTTGGAGTCTTTAAGATCATTGAGTGAGTTAATGATAATGATTTTAAACTAAACTTCCATCCTTATATGGGAATATATTCAGTGATAAATGTGGAGAACTTGAGATTATTTGAACCATATTTTTTGGATGCATAAGAGGAAGAGCATGTTTTGTCTTCAATGGAAATTTTTACACCATATTCACTTGAAGAATTGAAGGAGAACACATCTTTGGAGAAGAAGGCTCGGGTGACTTGAAGACAAGAACATTAAATTCGGAAAAATGGCCTTAAAGGAGAGAGCCTAAGGAATGTTAAGTGGTGTGATAGAAAACAAATTTTGAACATGTTTCCTCATCTTTCCTTATAAAATTTCAGGGAGTAAAAGCCTCCCATTAGGGAGGCATGATTCAAATGGATCCTTGAAGAATCAAAATGCTTATGTTTGTTTGTTTTATTGATTTTGTGCTAAAAACCCCTAAAATTTGTGTGCTTAAAACATGTTTTTTGAAGCCTTAATTTCTTGGAAAATGTAATGCACCTAGTGAGGATAATATGGGGTGCCTAGGAAGGTACCCAAGGGGGAAAATGAAAGTTATGTTTTTATAATCATGGAATAGGCCCACTATGTAGTTAGACGAAATAATATAATAATAAAGGGCAGTTGACATAGACCGCTACAAATACTCGGTTGTATTTATACTTCCTCATGAATATTCCCAGATGTTTATGCCAACTACCCTTTATTATTATATTATTTCCTATCACTACATAGTCGGTCTATTACTCATGAAAATGTATAAATACATGTGAGTATTCTAAGGGGTCTATGCCAACTATGCTTTATTATTATATTATTTCCTCTAACTACATAGTGGGCCTATTCCATTATTATGACCACACTACATTTATTATCCCCCTCAGGTACCTACCTACACACCCCATATTATCCTCCCTATATAAATTATAGAAAATTCCATGGAAGTCTTCAAAAATGTCTGAGGAAAGTGTATATGGAGATATTAGTCATCCAGAGATATGGATAGAAAACACATGGAACTTGTTGCTTCACACTTCGCACAACGACATAGGCTAATATACTTGTTTTTTGCTAAGCTAAAGGGCGTGCAAAGGTATGCATGTGGAGCTATGGACTGCAAGGAGTTTTGCACCATGCAAAGTTGGGACAAAGACTTAGGAAAAAGTGATACCACTACCCTTTAGGTGGCAACCAAGACTTAAGGTAATAAGGTAAAGGGAATAATGCAAGAAAAGGGCTTGTGGAGCATGAGCCATGCTTTCCTCCACATAATATAAGTAGGTACCCAAAGACTATAATGTTACTAATTAGCCGACATGTGATGTTGCCACCCAAAGTACTAACACATGACTTCTTCAACCAATCACAGTGTGTCATGTGGTAGTTACAAAATACCCAAAAAATGGTTGAATTATGCATAATATGAATTGATAGGTCAACACCCCTTGGACTATAATTGGTTATTAGGGAAATAGTTGCAAAGTTTATTGGCCTTCCATGCACCCTTAAGTAGAAAGCATAAAATGGATGTCATATATGAAAGGGGGGTTTGGTTGTTGGAAGAAGGAGAAGGTTGGAATGAAGGTTTTATGGGTGCACGTGTGATGGAGGAGACCGAAGATTCACCACATTTGGATTGAAACCAAAATTGCATGGTGTATAGAGATTGGAGGGGTCGACTTGGATAGGATTCGATTAACTAGTTCATGGAAGATATTTGACACAACGAATATATTTATCATTGTAAAATTGTATTTCCTATGAGTGATGAACAAAGAGCCTAATATATTGTAAGAGAACAATTGCTAGTAAAAAATACATAACAACATGGTAATTTCAAAGTTGCATTTTTCCCAATTTGGGTTTCTCCATGGTATTTCTTATGTTATTATGCAATGTTGTCTCTATTAGCATAGACTTGTTAAATATAATGCAACCACTATTGTATTGCATAGTTGGTTATTAAAACATTCTCTTTATATTTTTCTTCATTCCACATTAAGCTCCATGTTGATGAATCATTTAGCCATGGGCCTTTGATTAAAAATTAGTAGCTCTCGCAATGCTCCTTACTTCAATGACACTAGCATGATTTGACCACTTGAGGACCTCCATATTCACATGATCAATCTTGAGTTATCCTCTACCAATCACATACCCCAAGTACATCAGGCACACATTGCGGATTACTAGGAAAACTCACATTTTGTAAGGCTTGCTAGCAACTAATGGTTCCCCAAAGTCTTTAATACCTACATTAGATGTGAGATATTCTCTTCCAAGATAAAGTTAAAAATTAATACATCATACAAGTGCACTATTACAAGTGAATCTAGGAAAAGTCACAGTGCATCATTCATCAATTGCATAATTGTAGATGGTGCATTACATATGCCAAAAGGCTTGGTCAACCATTCATATAGACCTTACCTTGTCTTAAAGGGGGCCTTCAAGTTTCTTATTCTTTAAATCATACCTAGTGATATACCTACTTGAGATCCAATTTGTTAAAATATCT
>JZKD02S1828092.1:866090-888265 GCA_000966675.3 Picea glauca | reverse complement strand
TCTAGTGTTGATATCTTAGGGTCAAATCTCATAGGAAGAGATCTTAGTACCTTTTGAACAATTACAGATTCTTCAATTTCTTCTCCCAATCCTATGATTGCATTCATTGTTTCATTGACTCGTAATAAATAGGCTACAATATTCTCATATTCCTTCATCGTTAGTTGTTCGAACTGACCTCTGTAAGTTTGAAGCTTTGCTTCTTTGACTTTTGAATCTCCTTCATAAATATTTTGAAGCTTGTCCCAAATATCTTAACAGATTTACAATGTGCAACTTTGGTGAATATCATTTCACTGAGACCATTCAAAAGTGCATTTGTGGTTTTGGAATTATTCTGACCGAGTTTCACTGCTTTTTCATTTGTTGGTGGAACTATTGGTGTTGTGTATCCATCTACAATTGATTGCCAAATTTCAAATCCATGTGCCTAAATATATGTCTTCATTCTTATGCTCCAAAAAGCATACTTTTTTCCATCAAATTGTAGTATTTAATTTTTATACAAGTTGTTGCTCTCCATGATCTACCTTTCAGTGGTTAAACTGATTTCTGAAGGAATCTGCATTGATAACAATTGTTGGATTACTGATAGGGGAGGGGTGAATTAGTAATAGAGCAATTATAATCCTTTCTAACTAAATAATCCAAGTGTTATATCAATGTAGAATTATCATCCAATAATGAGCAATGAACAAATGAACAATCATACACATACACAGTACACCAGTGTTTTACATGGAAACCCAAAGTGGGAGAAAACCACAGAATGCTTTTTCTTATATGTCTTGAAGAATTGCATTCATTGGAAGCACCAACTTCCTTTGTTTTCCAGCTGCAACTGGAAGGAGGCTCCAAACTCCTAGTTTCTCAGTCTACAACCAGAGGGAAGCTCCAACTCCCCAATTCTATGGCTACAACCAGAAGGAGGCTATAACCCCCTATGTTCTCTGGATACAACCGAAAGGTGGCTACAACCACCTATCCTTGCCCCGCCCAACCACCCTGAAGTAGAAGTAGAATGATGGAACCACTATCACACTATCACTGTGAGATATATCGTTGTAAACCTGTACAAATAAACCTTAACCATGCATCAACTTGTACCTCAACTTGTAATCAACCTGTACCATAAACAAGTGCATCAACCATGCACCAACCTGTACCAAACAACCTGTAATCAAACTGTACCATAAACAAGTGCATCCAACCATGTACCAATCATGTGTNCTTGTCTCAACCATGTACCCAACATGTACCTTAACCAAAAGCCCTCATCAATTTCATCATCCAAATATGATTTGTAGCTCTGTAATAGACCTGGTGTATATGATCACATACCTGCAAACCTTCCTTAAATTTAACAACAAGAGACTAGCATTTTCATCAACCTTTTCTTTAGTCTCACATGACTAGTTTCGGATTAGTTAACAACCCTAACTTGAAATAATTATAACTATGTACCTGTAATGAATAAAGATCTGAAACTGATACACAATGTTCTTTAGTGTGTTTTATGCAATTCCTCCAGGTTTCACTACTTGAAACCTCTCATAAAAGGAGTTATAGAAAAAATGGTATACCTTGTTGAATTCTAGCTTATTCTAGAGAGCGTGCCTCGCACAGAATATTTGTTGAATCGATATGAAAATGTTACACATAATACTTAAGACTGTACGCTAACCAATGCATTTGGTCTTACTGAATTTGTATCTGTTATGAAGAAGTTGTGATGTTTGTTCCTGAAACACTTGTTTTAGACTAGTTTCAGGACTAGCCACAAACCCTATTTTCCATGGAGTGTAAATCCAAAAATACAAGGAACCACAAGCTGAATTTTTTATCACAGATACTTGGATATGTTTCCTCAATGGAATAGCAATTTCAAATTCTTAATCATTCTATAAAAAACTTTATTACGAAAATGGTGAGATGACCTGTAAATAACATACCTTAGAAAGCATCATCAAAAGAATTTATCCTCCCTTGAATTCTGGCCTTCTTTTCTTCCTTCCTTCTGAAATTTGGCTTAGACATCCTTTGGTTACCTCAGAAACCTATATATATTCAATATGCTCAAGTTTTATCTAAAATGAGAGAGCCTTGCCTCTTATTTATACTCTCCAAGTAGCTTCCTTAAAAACATCTTCTAGGTCACTTTGCCCACTTTNACCAAAAGCCCTCATCAATTTCATCATCCAAATATGATTTGTAGCTCTGTAATAGACCTGGTGTATATGATCACATACCTGCAAACCTTCCTTAAATTTAACAACAAGAGACTAGAATTTTCATCAACCTTTTCTTTAGTCTCACATGACTAGTTTCGGATTAGTTAACAACCCTAACTTGAAATAATTATAACTATGTACCTGTAATGAATAAAGATATGAAACTGATACACAATGTTCTTTAGTGTGTTTTGTGCAATTCCTCCAGTTTTCACTACTTGAAACCTCTCATAAAAGGAGTTATAGCAAAAATGGCATACCTTGTTGAATTCTGGCTTATTCTAGAGAGCGTGCCTCGCACAGAATATTTGTTGAATCGATCTGAAAATGTTACACATAATACTTAATATTGTACGCTAAACAATGCATTTGTTCTTACTGAATTTGTATATGTTATGAAGAAGTTGTGATGTTTGTTCCTGAAACACTTGTTTTAGACTAGTTTTAGGACTAGCCACAAACCCTATTTTCCATGAAATGTAAATCCAAAAATACAACGAACCACAAGCTGATTTTTTTATCACAGATACTTGGATATGTTTCCTCAATGGAATAGCAATTTCACATTCTTAATCATTCTATAAAAAACTTTATTACGAAAATGGTGAGATGACCTGTAAATAACATACCTTAGAAAGCATCATCAAAAGAATTTATCCTCCCTTGAATTATGGCCTTCTTTTCTTCCTTCCTTCTGAAATTCGGCTTAGATATCCTTTGGTTACATCAGACACCTATATATATTCAATATTATCAAGTTTTATATAAAATGAGAGAGCCTTGCCTCTTATTTATACTCTCCAAGTAGCTTCCTTAAAAACATCTTCTAGGTCACTTTGCCCACTTTCCTTATTTTAGGGTTAACCCACTTGTAATTTCTACATTAAATTTATTATTTAAATAATTTATTTTGTATTCACTTTGAATTATAGTACACTCGTCAGTTCACTTTATTATTTACCTTCTAAAATCTCTTAAACCACTTTGACTACTTTGACCTTTTGGGGCTTCTAGATGACATATGAGGGTCCTCCAACTTCATAAGGCCATAACTCTCAAACCGTGAGGAGTTATGTGATGTTCCACATACCACCAAAAATGTAATGACATGTACTATCCATATAGAATAGTATTACCTGCAAATATATTAAAACTCATACCATTATCCATCAAACAAACTTGGGTCCATTACCCAAACATGGGTTCTCCAACTTCTTATGGCCATAACTCTCTAACCGTGAGGAGTTATGTGACGTTCCACATACCACCAGAAATGGCATGACAAGAAATATCCATATAGGATAGTTTCACTAAAAAATTCATTGACCTTCATCTCATTATTCCACAAATAAGCATGGGTTCTCTAACCATACTTCTAGGATAACTCAATCTGCAAAGCGTCTTCCCGTGAGGGCTTTCACCATAAGGGGACCACTTTGGAGTTCATCCTTTGTGATATCAGGATTTCTTCAAGGGTTGACATCAATGAAAACCAACCTTAATCAACACCATGTGCATAAGAGTAACTAGAGTTTTAATCTTAGGTGCTAGTGTTTTTTATGGAGTTTTTATAAGCTTGTTAGTGGTGTGCTTCTTATGTTTGATTATAAGATTAAAATGGTCAAGAAATCCAATCCATATGTAGTGTCTTAGTTTCTAAAAATTATTTTGAACCCACAAATATTACAAAGGTTGGTGGTTGGTGTGGATGGTTGTCTCATTTTACATTAGAAAGTTCTTCCATTCTTAACATCTTACGCTAAGGCATAAAGCTACTCATTAGATGTGGGGTAATTCATGTCAGCTCAACAAATAAGATGATATCAAATCAATATATTGCCTTATATAGCACTACTTCCATAACATGCCCACTTGCATTTATCTCCACTTCGAAAGGATTTTGAAAATCAGTTAATGTTATGACTATTGCTTGACATATCATTTTTTTAGTTATTCAAAAGCCTTGTGTTGATTATTTCCCCATTGAAAACACTTACCATTGATTGTTATAAAATGGAGTAGTGCAACCACAACTAAAAATGATACTATGAACTTTCAAAGGTACTAGGTTTCTGCCTCAAAGCTCCTTACTTTAGTGGCATTAGTAGGAGTTGGCTAGTCGATAATGGCCTCCATATTTTATAGATTAGTCTTGAGTTACCCTTGGCCAATCACATACCTTGAGTACACCAATGATTACTAGGTAAACTTACATTTCTTAGGTTTTGTCAGTAACACGTGTCTTCTTAGAGTCTCTAATGCCCACATTCGACACAAAATATGCTCTTCTCATGTAAAGGTAAAAATTAATGTATCATTCAATTACATTGTTACAAGTGAATCTATGAAGGGTCGCAGTACATCATACATCAAACACATAAATGCATATGGAGCATAACATAAATTGAATATATCTAGGTTTCTTCTTCTTCGACTCACACCTGGTGGTATCCTAATTTGAGATCAATTTTGTTGAAGTACATGACATGTTGCATTGAGACCAACAAGTCACCTATTTTGGGAAATGTGTACCAATTATTGAGATAACTATTATTAATAGCTCTAAATCTAACACAAATTCTCCAAGATCCGTCCTTCATTGGTACTATGATTATGGGTGACTCACAAGGCAAATTAATTGGCCTTATCACTCCTTTCTCTAAGAGTCAATGTTGTTAGGATATTAGATATAAGGGATTTATTAATATCAAATTGATCTAATGTTCTAGTCATGCATGTTTTTAGTGTGTTTCTTTTGTGTACTTTTTTACTTTAGTTTATTTACAATCACCATTCTATATTTTCCATACATGATCCAACAAACCTCCTATTCTTGGTATTCATGATGTTGGAATATTGAGAGGGGAGGTAAATCAATATGAGCACTTTATTATCACTTTTAACCACAATATGTAATCATTAATTTCATCAACATTATATCATCAATATATCATGGGCAATATAAATCAACAAAGCATAATAGACATCCACATAAACACAATACACCATAATTTATGTTGAAACCCAAATGGGAGAAAACCATGGAATGTTTTTCTTATATATCAAAAGAATACATTCATTGAAATTAGCAACTTCCCAATTCTCTAGTTGCAATTGGAAGGAGGATACAACCCCCTATTTACAGGCTCCAACCTGAAGGAAGCTACAACTCCCTAAATTCTCTAGCTCCAACCAGAAGGAGGCTAAAACCCCATGATTCTCATGCTCCAACCTAAAGGAAGCTCCAACTCCCTATGTTCTCTGACACCTATTGGAAGGAAGCTACAACCCCCTTTCCTTGACCCATCCTGTCGCCCTGAAATATAAATGTAGACAAAACTGTCACTACCACTGATACTGTGATTGCCTCTAATAATCAACCTATAATCCATGTCACTGTCACATCAACCTGTAACATGTCACTATCACATCAACTTGTAACCGATCAACCTATAACCTTTCACTGTCACATCAACCTGTAAACTATCACTATCACATCAACATGTAACCAATCAACCTGAAACCTATCATTGTCCATGTCACTCATATATCAACCAGATATGCTCATATAGACCATATCAACATCAAGTATCCAAACCATGTACCACAATGTACCTCAAACATGCATCATACCATATACCATAAGATATACCTCAAATGTATGTCGATATCATAAATATGTGCCTCTAACAATGGACCATAACAACCATATACAATGTGCCAAAGGATATGTCTCAAGCATGTTTCAATGATAGCAAAACATGGACCTCAACCATATGCAACCATAAACCAAAAGGGCCTCCAAGACATGCCTCAAGCATGTTCCATATCATCCATGATAAACCCACATAAAAGCATACCTCTTATCCTATAGACAATCTGTTGTATCACATGATAGATGAGTAAACCAACCTAGGCATTAAAAATCTGGTACAAGCATCACTTCAAACCCTTTCACAGATATGTGACTTCCTCCACTACTACCCGCGGATATCCACACTTTTCTCCTATGCATCCTTCTTACATTCGTGCCCTTTTGACATGTAATCCACAAATACCTCAGAAACTAGGGTTACTCACATTTCCTACAACTCTGAAACTTTCACCTTTGAATTTCCTTCGCACCCTCAGACTTGCTACCTCAGACTCAACCTCAAATTCACCAATAGACCAAAAGTTCTTCCCAAGATAGATAATCAATAGAGATGTGTGTGAATATTCTTATGAGAGACTCCTTGAGGTGTATTTATACTTTTGATAAGTAACCTCTTTCCTTACCTTAGGGGTTTATTTTTACAACCACTTAACCCTTTCATTAATTTCCTTGTAAGCAACTAGGGGCTTCGTAACCCATCATCGGGGCTTCCAACTTCATGGCCTCATAACTCCTCAATTGTGAGGAACCACGTGGCGTACCACCTATCACCAAAAGTGGTATGATGAGGACTATCCATTCATGATTGATTTACCTACATTTACATTGTCCTTCATGACCTTTTTCCTTGATAAACTATGGGTCCCTTGACCACACCTTAAGGGCTTTATGTAGAATTCTTCAAAGCGTCTTCCCATTAGGGCCATGCTTAGAGATATGCCATAAGGGGACTACTTTGGAGACTTATCCAAATACACCCATCACATATGTTGACATCAATGACAACCACTACTTGTTGACATCAATGACAACCAATTGTCCAACAATATCCCCCTTTGGCATTGATGGAAACACCGATGGCATTGGAACACTCATTCTTCTGCTCATGCTCCCCTGTGACCATTTCTCCCCCTATTTCCATGCATATTTTATTTCTCTTTGTTTCTATGCATCTATTTTTTCTCTCCCCCTTTGACATCAATGGCAAAGGGTAATTCTACTTGGGGTTGCTCCCCCTATCTACAAGCCTCTACTTTCTCTTCATGGTGCTTCCTCGTGTAAATATATTGTGTATATAAAAAGAATTCAAAAGATTCTTTACTTGGATTCTTCAAGTATTCTACTTCTCTTCTCTTGTATTATTGTTTCTGATGTTGTGTGGATCAATGTGGGGCATAAACTATTCCAAGTTTATGTCGAAGATACTCAAAGCTCTCCCTTGGAAGATGATCCAGATTTATGAGTGGAACGAAATGAAACCATAGATTTATAATATTAACACAGAGAAATAGTGAAAAATAGCAGATATACAGTAAAACTTGGCTTATATAAAATAATAAATATGTTGAAAACTATAAAATGCAGACTGAAAACAAGCTTGCTAGAATGGTGGAAGCTTATCTCTGAGAAGCGATGTGACAGCTGCGCTCATTCGCAAGAAGATGAGTACAATGAGGCTCTGAAGGCCTTTTTACATTAAAAATGAATTCCAAGACCCTGGACATCCAAAAACCTAACCATAGGAGATGAAGCACCAAAATTCATGTGGGCCTCGTTGGGATAAGTTAGTACATCAACTTCACGGGGTCGTAACTTTTGCATACGATCTTCGTTTAGGACGCACGATAGCTCGTTGGGAAGGTATTAATGAGGATATTCATGTAGGGGGGGGTCAATCAAAGCCTTTACTTATTATTGAGGCAACGAATCGCGAAAAAACATCATTTAGGCACTCAAAATGGCCCCAGGAGTTCAAGGACCGAAAAACTACTAAAAATAGTAAGTTGCCAAAAAAATGTTTTGAGCTAGTTGGAAAAGGTGGGTGGCCACCAAGATCCTCCTGGATCAATTGTCCCCTCTTAGGAATAAATGGTCTCCATTTCATTGAGTGCCCCCATTAGATGAGGAAATTTATGTTGAATTTGGCCCCGGGTGAGCCACTTGCCTTGGTGCAGGAGTTTCCCTTCTTTGACAACACGATAATGTTGGATCCTCTGTTGGTGAGTTCCCTTGAACTATGTTTCCATGATATGATCAGTGTAATCATGTTCCATGCAGCAAAGGTTGAGATCTATTGGTTTCAATTGTCATGCTATCTCGTAGGTGTCCAATAATGGTGGAAAATAAGGTTGAAGGAGGCCCACATTGAATATAGGGTGCAATCTAAAGAATGGGGGAAGGTTGAGATCAAAATCATTGTCACCCACAGCCTTGGTGATGGTTTAGGGTCCATAATGGAGTGTATGACGCTTCTGATGAGGCCCTGTAAGGTGTTCTTTCTGCAATTGCAATCAAACTTTGTCTCCCACCTGAAACTAGTGTGGCACCCAGTGTTGATCATGGTGCTTCTTGTACTTGGCATTAGACTTCTGTAAAATATCTTGAACCTGTTGGCGAATGTGTTAGATTCACTCAATGAATCAGTTGGCTTTGTTAGATCCAGTTGGAGCATGCAACGAGTTTGCATGGGTGGCCGCAAGGGGTAGTGCAACATCCATGGGACCCAATGGTTGAAATCCCAACCCCACCTGAAAAGGGTTGTGGCTGGTTGAGCTATGTATGGATCTATTGTAGTTGTGTTGAACATAGGGGAGACTCTCATCCTAGGTGTGGCGGTGCTTGGAATTGTACATGCACGAGATGTGCATGATCATCCGTTTGACGACCTCAGTTTGGCCATCCGTCTGGGGGTGCAAGGTGTTGATGTCAAGGGATTAGAGAGTCTCTAACACCAACATCTCGACCTCCCATGGGGATAGGCAAGAAGAGATGGGAATTTCACCCTAGATTTAGAGCTCCAACAAGAAATGCATTAGACCCTAAGCTAAATCTCCTCTAACCTAAAGCCTGAGCATGAATCCCTTTGTCTTGTACTTTTCAATATTTAATTTTTTATGTGTTTTATATTTTATAATTTTTATACTTTTAACCTTTATAATGTTTATTGATTTTGTAAATAAAGTTAGAGAAGGTTAACACAAAAATGAATATGTCTACCAAAAATATAAACAAAGGTTTAAATAAATGTTAATGATAACAATATTAGCTTGTAGCATGACAAGATTAAAGAAAAAGAAAAGGAAGTGTTAAAAGGTAAATAACAAAAGTGAATTAGTTGTCATAATAACAGGTTAGAATAATACACAAATATATTAAAGACAAATAATAAACTTAAAAAGAAAAATGAATAATTGTACAGTGAGTAAAGAAAAATAATATTTATGGAGGGTGATTTGTTCATTTATTTGTCTGCAATATATTCTTGTTAAACAAATAAAATATTAAAGAAAGAGAAATTGTGAATGTAATTAAAGAAAGAATGTACACTTGCATGAAGTGAAATAAAGGATTTTATTTTATTTTGCTTTAAAAACCCGTGTGAAATAACAAGGAAATAAAATATAGACAATATCCAAAGAGCAAAAACGATCTTTATTAGTGAAATCCTCATATATTCCTCAAACTCTTGGGGGTTTTAGACCTTGTGAAGGTCTGGACCTTGAGTGAAACTCTAACTATTCAAGATGGTTTCCTCACTCATACGAGAACATCCAAGTACAGAAGATTAACAATGAAGACAAACATGCTTGAACAATGACCAATAAAGCTTCAAGGTATTCATTTGCACATGAGAAAAACTAGTCAGCCATGAGAACATAGACAAATTGCAGCAAGCTCAAACAAATGCACAAGTTACCTCAAGGAAGCCATCAACTTCCATTGCTAAGTCTTTCTTGGTACTCTGTGAGCCACCCGTGCTATCCATAGCCCCTCAAATCCCAAAGAGAAATAAATAAAGTATGAATGATGAAAGATCAAAATAATTACTCTCTCATGCTCCTAGCATACCTCTCATGATTTTTTCCCTCGAGCTAGTTGTACTATCTCTTTTATATTGTTTATAAATGGTTCTAGTAGTTTTTATATTGAACGAACTAAACAAACCACCACCATTTAATAATATTTAGGGAAAATTTTATTACCTACATGTCATTTGTTAGTGTCGTTGTCCTTAATTGATGTTTACATGTAAATCCATGTCTGCATCTTTGTCATTCGTTTCTTCTTGATTGTTGGTTTAAGGCTTATTATGAACTTAATGTATGTCTCGAAGCTTTAGGATCTGGTCATGGCACTCAATAGGATAATTATTGTGTTCTCTTATAACACCAACGATCTGTTGGGAAATAAGAAGATAACCATGATCTTGAGCAAAGCATCAACTGAGTGTGTATGTTTAAAAAAGTGGTCACTTTTGGGATATATATCCATCTTCATCTCCATAGGCCATTTCCATCAATTTGATCAATCAATTTATTGCAGTTTCATGAGCGATGTCAAGCCCGGGTACTTTTTGTCTAGTTCCAATGTTTGAGGCAATAATTGAGAAATTCATGATGATGTTAACACAAAACCCCCAACATCAAACAACTTGGCAGGACTCAATGTGGTCAATCACCATCCTTGATCTTTCAGAATATATACGATGGAACAATTAGAGAATGTTGGCAACAATAGGAGCATATCAAAGGGTTGATCCTCCAGTTTAACCTCATTTGGGTCCCCTTTTTTAAATATAAGCATAGCTCATTTGAGAAGATCGTTTACGAGAGGAATTATTATGCCCTTTATCATACACCTAAGCAACTATTGAAAAATATTGTTTGAACCAGAATCTTTCAGACTGTTGATCACTTCAATGTTAAGACTCCAACATCATACATTATTTTCTTAACTTCTCTAAAGAAAAATTAACCAAATCCCTTGTTAGATAATAAGTGTGCTCAGTTTTTATCATGGTCATCATTTGGTTGTTGCATTTGTAAAGGAAGTTTCATCACATAGCCTACACTTGATGCATATTGGCATGATATTGCATATGGCATTTTTAACAATGAAAATATATTCCACATAGACCTAGAGAAATGCTTTGTTCGCATGTTTAAGATGTCATTTGCAGGTTCGATAGTTCCATTGTTTAGATTGGAAGCATTGATTGTGTACAGTCGTGTTTAACTACAAGTTGTCTCATCTCAGAAAATGTCCCCTAGTCATACATATTATTTACATTGGATGAATCACATCTTTGCTAACAATAATGAAAATAACTCATAACTCATCCTTGTTGACCAATGTCTTTAAATGGTCATGGAATCATTTCCGCTGCTCCGAATTTACCAGCTCCAAATGTATTCAAAAGCTCATTCTCCATTCAATAAAACAGTTTATCAGTAATGAAATATGGCAATTTGCTCTTTAACATTAGTTGATCTTTGATACGAGGGTTAACAATTTTTGTGTTGTAGTAATTCCAATCCATTACAACATTAGCCATGGAAGAAGACACTCTATATAATGCGCAAAAAAAATTCATTTGATTAGTGTCATATGTGAGCTATAGTGCAGACATGTATTTTCCATCATTAACAATCTGCATTTGATTTGATTTTTTATTTCAATTATTGTGTTGCCTCTTCCCACACTGCAATGATCTCCACCAATATGGTAGTACTTGCAATAAAGAATTTAGAACATTGTATAACAGTTCTAAAAACATACTTCTAGGCTAACATTGTAGTAGCGACTTACGAAATGTTCACAACGCTTCATAACATTGCAATAGTGAAGAGTGTTATACACAAGTATGAAGAAAAAAAAATAAGTATCATGTCAAATATCGAGAAGACTTGATATGCACTTATTGCAAAATTTTGAACTCCTCAAATAATGTTTGATTGAGAACATTCCTTGCTTTAATAAATGTGTAATCCATCCAATGTATGATTGAATAAGGTATCCATTCCTCTTGCTCTTTTTGGTGCTTCCATGTGTTGCAAATTCATCTTTGAAGACTTAAATTAGGCCCACATAAATGGGCCATAAATGGGCTTGGCACATAATAGTATGAAAATATTTTATATGAAATAAAGTAATACGAATAAATAAAGTCAAGGTCATTTGTTTGAGTGACCAGGTTATCATGTAGGAAAAGTCATGGAAATATGGCATAATAATATATCTTTTGCCTTTTGACATGGAAGGAGTGAGATCATAAGTTCATAACCTAAACTCATGGTTTCGCGGAGGTGAAATAACAAGGCCAATTGTGTATGATATAACAATGAATTTAGCTTTTGTCATGGCATGAACAAGTACCAAAATTAAACCCAAAGACATGATAATAATGTTATTCTTAGAAAAAGAGAGGTATGAGAATATCCCATGAGTGAAAAATATGAAGGTTATGAGTGAGATTATAACAAGGTTAAGAGTGTGGGAAATGGGATAATAGGAATTTTGAAACATAGGTCGAGAACCATGATAGTTTTGGCAAGAACCATGCGCCAACAACTTGTAATGAGCGTGCTTCCATTTGAATGATCATGTAACCTGTAGCATAAAATATGTTTCTTGGTGATCGTGTTTATTCGTTAGCCATAATGTAACTTCTAAAATATTCTTGAGAGACAAGATATTTGATGACATCTTCCTTGAATGTGCATCAGTAACTCAATGGGAACAGGTACGAATTTGCACAAGAAATTGCAGAATGAGGGGGGAGCCTGGAAACACTTTGTCAGCTAAGTATTGTTGACAAAAAATGTAGTCAACAGAAGGTAGTGGAATTGGTGAGCTTGGTGTCCAACAATGACCATAGGCTTGACCAGAATGTGCTAAGGAACCAACTATCTCGATCTGAGATAATAGTTTGTGGGATCCCAAAGTGTATCCATACTCGTTCAAAGAAGATCTTGGCAGTGGCCTTCGTTGTGATGCTCTTCTTGCAGGCGAACATAATCGTCATCTTGGAAAAGTGATCAACAACTACAAAAACACAGTCATTTCCCCACTTGGTGGATGGAAGGCCCGACATGTAGTCCATTGAGATGGATTCCCAAGGCCTTTTAGGAGTAGGCATAGGAGTGTATAGGCCTTATTTCTTAATGTCCAGTTTGGAAATAACGCAGGTAGTGCAAGACCGGATACAGTTGTTGACATCCTGTCGAAGTTTCGACCAGCAGAAATGTCACTGCAACACTGCCACTGTCTTTTCCACGCCAAAGTGTCTTGCCACCCGACTGTATTGGGATTCCCAAATCAGCTTCGCTCGCTCGCTTGATGGAATGCATAGATGGCCCAGATGGCACAACAACTCGTTTTGAAGATGGAAATTAGTGATAGATGTGTTTGCGCCCAACATCTGGTAGGTGTTGGTGAAGTTAGGATATTTCTCATAGAGCTGGGGTGATTCAGAGGTCTCAAGGCCAAAAGAATCGAGCATTGTGGTCAGTATTACGACTGAAGGTCGGTTGAGGCAATCAACGAATCGATTGGTATTTCTTATTTTATACTTGATATTGAGGTGGAACTGCTACAAATATGTGGACCACTTCTGATGGCGGTCATTCTGCAAATTTCTTTGTGTCTGCATGAATTGCAACGACTTATGATCAGTGTGGATGATTGCCTCCTTCCCGAGAATGTAATTCCTCCACTTGCGGCAGGCTTTCACAATGGAGTACATTTCTTTGTCATATGTATGGTAATTACAGACGACGTATGATAGTGTCTCACTATGATAAGCCATGGGTTGGTTGTGCTGAGTGATGAATGCACCCACAACATAGTATGAAGCATTTGTCTTGATCTTAAAGGGTTGTTGTAGTTCAGGTAATGAAAGCATTGGGGCAAAGCACAAGCGTTGCTTCAGATCATCGAACGTTTTTTGTTAGGACAGACCCCACACAAAAATTTTCCTTACCACCACCTATGTTTATTTGGTTAAGGGCCCATGCAATATGGGAGAATCCCAACACGAACCTTCGATAGAAATTGGCAAGGCCTAAGAAGCTCTGAAGCTCAGTGAGAGTGGTTGGGGTTGGCCATTCATGGATGAATTGGATCTTGGTTGGATCAACATGCACACCCTGTGCATCAAAAATCTAGCCTAGGTGTTGGACCATGTCCATGTCGAAGGACCATTTTTTCAAGTTGGCATATTTCTTGCGTTTTCGTGGAGTGTGCAAAACCTATTGAATATGCTGCAAGTGTTATGCCCAAGTCTTATTGTAGATGAGGATGTAATCCAGATATACCACCACAAAATAATAAGTCAAAGGCTGCAAGCTATCGTCCATAATCCTCATGAAAGTTGTTGGGGCACCTAAGGGCATGACCAACCATTTAAAAAGACCTTCATTTGACTTGAAGGAATTTTTCCATACATCTGTCGGTTCTATTAGGACTTCATGGCAGCCAGACTTCAAATCAATCCTACTGAAGTATTTATCCCCCTTGAGTTGTTCAAGGAGATCATCGATTCGAGGAATCGGGTACCGGTTCCTGACTGTGATTTTATTTAGGACCTGGTAATCAATGCAGAGTCACCAAATCCCATCTCTCTTCTGCACCAACACGATTGGGATTCCACAAGGTGATGAGTTGGATCAGATGTGCCCCTTGTGGTGAAGTTCTTGAATATGACGCTTGATCTCCTCATTTTCTAGTAGAGAGTGCCAATAAGTTGTCCCTTTGGGTAGGGGTGCGTCAAGGGCCATATCGATGGGATGCTTGACTTGACAGTGCAGCGGTACCCCAGTAGGTGATGAGAAGATGTCTTTGTATTCTTCCACGACCTTATCCACTTTATTTTGTTCGTGGATAGGTCGACCACGGAGGCCATCGATGTGGCTACAACCTTTCGCTCACTCTGAGAGTGAATCACAAAGATGACAAACTTCACAGTTTGATAAATGACTTTCCTGCATTGCTTGGCAGAGATCAAGGAAATAGCACTAGCTGGGACTAGCTCGGTTATCCTATACAATTTCCTGTTCAAAGTAATAATAACACTATGATGCCTAGACTCATATAAAACATGACGTTTCCATAAATAAGGTTGGCCCAAAAGAACATCACAAACTTCAAGGGGCGCAACATCACACAATACCTCATTTTTTAATGGCTTGATGTCGTACGACATGCGACACTATTGGTTGACGCGAAGATTGCTTCCTTGACGGAGTCATCTGATGTTGTATGGTTGCGGGTGTGGCATCATCGACAAGTCTAGTCGCTCGACGACCTCTATTGAGATGAGGTTCTTCTATCTACTGTTATCAACGATGAAGTGCAGCGGATTTCCTTTTACCCACATTTGTGAATGAAAGAGGCACTTGTCTTCCTCTGGCTCATCAGGTTCATCGGGATAGATATCGGTGGTAGCAATGGTGGCACTGGGTTCCATGTCAATTATCTGTCTCCCATTTTCTAGATCTGAATCATGGTCGGAACCCACATCTGATTCAGAGGCTTTTACCTCAGCCACCAATGACTGATTTGAGCGGCAATCAGCAGTGTTGTGCCAGGGGCTCTTATGGAAGTCGCACTACTTCCCGATATCTTTCTTCATCTTTCCATTTTCCTTCTTTGCTTGTGGCTTGGAATGGTTGTCCTGAGGTTGCCCATATTTGCACTATCCTTTTTTCTATGGGTTTGGGTTTCCCTTTCCTTGCTTCTACTGTGATGGATTCCCAGACCCAAACTGTCGCGTCTTTCGTTTCAACTTCTACTCGATTTTGACGGCATATCGATAGATCACGCCCAAGGATGAGATTTTCAAAAAATCCATTTATGTCAGGATGTATCTATGCATACCTCCACGATACTTGAGAAATAGATGTCACTCAGAATCTTTGATACCCAGCTTGGTATGCAAGGTATGGAAGACATTAGTGAACTCTCGCATTGTTTGGTCTCTTTCCTGTCGCATTGTGGTCCATCTTGTGTATAAGTCGTCATAACTTCCAACAGGGTGGTATTGTTCCTTAATAACATCCATGAAGGAACCCCAAGTGGATGAAATTGCAAATAATGTGGATCCCTCTATTTCCTTTTGCTCACAGAAAGTCTCCTACCAATCTTTGACACAGGGAACGACCTTGAGGGGAACAAATGTAATATTTTCTCTATCAAAAAAGTTGTGGACATAAAATACTCTTCTAGAAGGTTTAACCATTTATCTACAACATCAATATCTATTTTACCTTCAAATATAGGAATATAAAAATTGATATGTACCTTGAAGGGGGGGGGTACCTCCGCTTGAGGTGGATGTGTCACTTGTCAGCAGTTGTCAAAGGATTTGTGCAAAGTTGTTCATCATCTCATTCCTTTGTCGCTCAAGGGATTCCTCGAGCAACATTTTGAAAGGATCTCATGTCCCATCGTATTTATTTTCGCCCACCATGGATGGTTTATTGGGCGTGCGAGAGCAGTTTTCCTCAAGAGAAATAAGATCGAGACCCAACTCTCTATACCCAGACCGCGTTGGGGACATGCATTAAAAAAAACAACAAGGAGAAGACCCTTCTGATACCACTGATCTGGATCTATGAGTTGAACGAAATGAAACCACAGATTTATAATATTAACACAGAGACACGGTGAACAATAAAAAATAAGAAATATGTGGGTTCCGACCATGATTCAGATCTAGAAAATATTAAATAAGAAATATGTTGAAATCTATAAAATGCATACTGAAAACAAGCTAGCTAGAATGGTGGCAGCATATCTCTGAGAAGAGATGTGAAATCTACATTCATTCGCAAGAATATGAGTACAATGAGGCTCTAAAGACCTTTTTACAATAAACATGAATGTCAAAACCCTAGACATCCAAAAACCTAACTCCAGGAGATGAAGCACCAAAAGTCATGTGGCCCCTGTTGGGGTAAGTTAGTACATCAACTTCTTGGGGTTGTAACTTTTGCATATGATCTTCGTTTATGGAGCATGATATCTCATTGGAAAGGTATTGACGAGGAGCTTCATTCAGGGGGCTCAATCAGAGCCATAGCTTAGTTTTGAGGTGCTTGATCATGAAAAAATCATCGTTTAGGCCCTTAAAATGGCCCCGAAAGTTTAGGAACCAAAAAACTGCTAAAAATAATAATTTGCCAAAAAATTGTTTTGAGCCAGTTGGACAAGGTGGGTGGCGATCGAGATCCTCCTGGATCAAAATAGGTTTGGTGAAGATATTTTCAACCTTCTATTTTGACCCAATGTGCTCTAGCTTGATGTTCTTTTCAGTAACTTGCTCCTGTAGAAAGTGAAACTTGATCTGAATGTGATTCATCTTGGAATGCATTACTGGATTTTTGGAGATACTGATAACACTAATGTTATCACATAGTATCATAATAGGCTCCTCATATTCCACATGTATATCTTGCAAGGTTTTCTTCATCGATATAACTTGAGTACAACATGTCGTCGCTGCAATATATTTTGTTTATGTTGTGGACAAAGATATTGATGATTGTTTCTTGCTTAGCCATGATAACAGACACTCACCTAAGTATAAAGATGCTCCACTTGTACTTCTTCTATCGTCAATATTACCTTCCCAATCTACATTTGTGTAGGCAACCAAAGATAGTTATTTCCCTTTTGGATACCATAATCCAAAATATTTTGTTGCTTTCAGATATCTTAATATTCTCTTTACTGTCATAACATGTGTTTCTTTCGGTGTTGCTTGAAATATCACAACCTGTCCAACTGCTTGCATCACATCCAATCTTGATGTTTTCACATAGAGTAAGTTTCCAATCATTGATATGTAGAGTCTCTGATCTACATCCTTAGATTCATCATCCTTTCTCAACATGCAAATGGTCTTCATAGGAGTACTTACGGGTTTGCAATCTTCCATATCAAACTTCTTTAACATTTCTCTTATGAACTTAGTCTGGGAGATGAAAATACCTTTATCACGCTGACACATCTATAATCCCAAAAAGAAATTCAACTCACTGAGTAAATATATTTCGAACTCATTCGGCATGTCTTTCGCAAACCTCTGACTCATCTTGTCATCATCACTCCCAAAGATAATATATTCTACATAAACTCCAATTATCAATACATTGTCTCGATCCTCTTGTATGTAGAGATTGTTGTCTGCATTACCCTTCTTGAATCCTTGTTGTTGTAAATACATGTCCAATGTTGAATACCATGCTCTGGGGGCCTACTTAAGTCCATACAATTTTTTCTTCATTCTACAAGCATAATCTTTCTTTTCTAATAGTAGAAATCCTTCTGGTTGTTCAATGTAGACTTCTTCTTCTAATTCTCCATTTAGAAAAGTTTATTTTACATCAGTTTGATATACCTTGATTCTTTTAGAACATTCATAGGCTAAGATCAATCTGATTGCTTCCATCCTGACAACTGGGGAAAAGGTCTCTTCAAAGTCTATACCTTCAATTTGAGAATATCCTTTGCATACTAACCTTGCTTTGTTTCGGGTTACTTATCCATCATCATTCAATTTGTTCCTAAAAGCCTACTTTGTACCAATCACGTTCTTGTTCTTCGACCTTGGAACCAGTTCCCATGTGTCATTATTATCTATCTGATTCAATTCTTCATCCATATCCTTGACCCAATGTTTATCATTGTTGGCTTCTTCAAAACTTCTTAATTCAATTGCGGATAATAGTGCTAGATGTCTTTGTTCTGTCAAAAGTATTCTTCTTCGGGGTTCAACTCATTAATCTTTATTCCCAATAATTTGTTCTAGAGGATGATTTTTCTGCACTCATTGGCTAAGTGTCTTAGGAGGCATCTTCTGCTCATCTTCCTCTTGCTCTACTTCTACATGCTCTTCTTCTTCTTCTATCTCTTATTCTTTTAGATCTTCTTCATCCTCCTGCTCTTCTAAATCTTTGTTTCTTTCTTTAGTCTTTCGTTCATTTGTTTCATCAATTGCTACATTGATGCTTTCCACTATTTTGTTGAGTCTTGGAACAAAGCATTTATATGCTTTTATTTTGCTTGAATACCCAACTAGTATTCCCTTATCAACTCGGGAGTCAAATTTCCCAAGCCTTCTATCTTCTCTTTTGATATAACATTTGCTTCCAAATACTCTGAAATGATTCACATTTGTCAGTCTTCCTTTCCAAAACTCATAGGGAGTCTTATCATTGTCACTTCTAATCATTCCTCTGCTCAGGATGTGAACTATTGTATGTACTATTTGTTCCCTAAAGATGTCACTCAACTTGGAATCTTTCAACATGGTTCTGGCCATTTCATGTATTCTTATGTCCTTCATTTTGACAACTCCATTTAGTTGAGGTGTCATGCCTACTAAGAATTGTCTCTTTATTCCATGTTCACCAATGAAATTTGTGAATTACTTTGATATAAACTCTCCTCCATTGTCTGATATTAAGCACTTGATTTTCGAATCCATCTCGGTTTCAACCATCGCTTTGTATATCTTGAAGTGTTAGAATGGATCTGACTTCTTCCTGAGTAAGAAAATTGCAGTAATTCTTGTGTATCCATCAACCAGTAGCATAAAATATATTTCCCCATTCAATCCCTTCATTCTTGTAAGTCCACATAGGTTAGTGTGTATAATCTCCAATGGTTTTTTCATGGAGTACTCTTTTGATTTGAACTCGGTCATGGTTTTTTTTCCTTGTAGACAATGCTCACATAGAGTATTTGTTGGATTTGAAATCTCATGCATTTATTTCATTGCTTTCTTTATATTGATTTTGACGAGGTTATCAAAGTTCATGTGACCTATTCTTCTGTGCTAGAGCCAGCTTTCATTTTCTTTTCCTAAGTAACATTTTTCCCTTCCAAATTCGTTCAATACACATACATTGTTTGGAGTTCTTCTGGTTGTTGCCACCAATTTGCCTAATCCTTCTTTCCTTATCTCACATTTTTTTGATTCAAACAAAAGTTTGTGTCCTTAATCACACACTTGACTTACACTTAGAAGATTCGGCTTCATATCTTCGACCAGTAGAAAACTTCTTGCCTTGGCATATTTGCTTCCAAGCTTGATTGTGCCTCTACCTATAATTTTGGTTAAGTTATCATTTTCAAATGAAACTGATCTATCTCGTTCCTTCTTCAGGGTCAGAAACACGTTCTTGTCACCTATCATATGCTTCGAACAATCGTTGTCAACATACCCTCCACTTTTTTTGTGTTGCGTTATCAGAGCTAGCGAGCATTCTTCAGTGTTTAATCGGTCCTGCTTCCTTCTTCATATCCTTTGTGGTTCATGCTTTATATTCTGCTTTGGTTCCCTTGAAGGAACAATCAGTCTACAATCTTTGGCCATGTGTCTAAAATTGTTGCACTTGTAGCACTCTACTTCATTTCTGAGTGAACTAAAATTGTTGCGATTTATGTTATGTGCTTCATATGGATTTCTAAGATAATTGTTGTTTGAATATCCTTCATATTTGCTTTTATTCTTGGTATAAGCTCTACAGTTTGCAACTTTGTGTCCAAAATTGTTACAAGAATAGCATAAACCAAGAAAAATATTTTGATACTTATATGTAGGGGATCTCCTGAATGGTGTTTCTCTTTTGGAGCCTTCTTCTTCTTGAGATGTTGTTGATTGCTGATTTTGTTTTATGAATCTTCTAGATGGTCTAGTTCCTCTATGATTCTCTTCTTGAGTCTTCATGTATTCCTCTTTCTTGATAGTTCCTCTAATGATTTATGCATAGTTGCTTTGTTCTTATTCATGTTTTGATGTCTTGAAGCTTGAACCTTTCTTAGTATACATTTAGTTATATCCTAACTCGGACCTGTCATAGTATGGTCTTTGATTGTTGATGATCTCATCCAATATCTTGGTGCTATTATGTTGCATATCTTTCTTCTGAAGATCTTTTATTAAGGTGACTATTTCTGCTTCCAATCTTTCAATCATCTTATCCTTATCATCTAACTGATTTCTGAGTGTTTCTTCAATCCTTTTGTCTTGTTCTAATTGGATTTTTAACTTTGTGATTATCTGCTCAATTTCTTCTGAGTTGGAATTTTGAGATCCTTATTTCTTCTTTAATTTCTCCTTGAGTGACTTGTTTTTCTTTCTTTCTTTCTTTCCCTACTTCTTCTAAGGCACTGATTAATTCTACTCTGAGATCAACTTTGCCTTCTTCTTCTTCAGAATCCTCTTCATGATCATCTACTACCATGAAGAGAACTCTTTCTGAACCATTGTCACTATAATTATCCTCATCTGATTAGGATTTGTCTTCCTTTGAGTAGAATCTTTTCTTGAAGAATTTATTTTTGTTCCTTCTCTTGTCTCGCTTTTGATTTTTCTTTTTCATCTTAGGATCTTCTTCTTTATCACTACCTTTATTCTTAGCATAAGGACATTTAGAAGCAAAATTAGCAATACCGTCACAATCAAAATATTTCAATGGAAGCATACCTTTGTACTTGTCGGTTCCTCTTTTTAAATTCCTCATGAAGTTTCTCACTTCTTCATCTTCCTTTGAATCATCGTTGCAGCTACAATCTGGTTTTGACTTTTGCTTTTTTTGCTTCTTTGTCTTTTTGGATTCTTTGAACGTTGCTTCCTTCATGACTGGGTTCTCTTGTTCTATCCTCATTTCATAAGTTGTGAATATTCCATGTAGCTCCTCCATGCTCAAATTGTCAAGATTTTTTCTTTCTTCCAAGGCTGGTATCTTAGGATCAAATCTTGTAGGTAGAGATCTTATAACCTTTTGAATGACCATTAACTCATCAACTTCTTCTCGCAATCCTTTAATAGTGTTCATTGTTTCGTCAACTTGCGAAAAGTAGGATGCAATATCTTCATCTTCCTTCATATTCAATTGCTCAAACTTAGCTCTAAGGGTTTGAAGCTTAGCTCCCTTGACTTTGGTATCTCCTTCATAAATATTTTGAAGTTTATCCCAAAGATCCTCTGCAGTCTTGCAATGCATAGCTTTGAAAAATATTGAATCATCCAGTCTACTCAAAATGGTCCCTTTAGCCTTTGAGTTGAGTTTCTTTCCATATTTGTCAACTGCGGGAGTGGTTGGTGTTGCATATCCATCTACTACTGACTTCCAAACATCAAATCCATGTGCTTGTAAAAAGGTTTGCATCATTTTATTCCAAAAGGCATAGTTCTGACCAGCAAACCTCGGTGCTCCAATCTTAGTGCATTCCATGATCTCCTTCGAGTGGTCAAATTGTTTCTTGAAGGACCCGCTCTG
>JZKD02S1828092.1:815723-853710 GCA_000966675.3 Picea glauca | reverse complement strand
TATTTATTCCTTTGAAATCTTAATTGCTCATGTCTAAGTCTTAAGGAACAATTTACAGCTTTGTGACCAAAGTTAGAACAGTAGAAACAATAGCCATATAAAAATTCTTTGTACCGGAAAAATGGTTGTCTTCTTTGAGAAAATCGATTTCTTCCATGTTGACGACGTCTTTCAGCAGGGAGCGCATTATTTCTTTGTTCTACAGATTCATTCCTAGCACCTTGTTCTTTACTCGTCCTGGGTGGCTGATTGTCTTCCTTTGTTTCTGCAGGTTTGTTGTTGTCATTGGTTGTACATTTGACAAACTTGATGGGTTCTTCGTTTATTGGCTTGCCACTACTTGATCCCTCTTCATAACCCAAACCAATTTGTAGCTTTGGATTCCTTTGCTGATTCAGAATGGTGGCTAATCCTTCTGAGGCTTTGATACTTGACAGATTCTGATTATACAAGGCTTGAAACTTCTCCATCTCTTTCCTAGTTTTCACTACTTCTTGTTCTAATGCTTCACATCTTGCCTTCTTTTCTGATAATTGTCCTTTCAGAATGTATTCAATTTTCTTTGCCTCTTCTAATTCTACTTTTAGTAGGACAAGGTCTTCATCGGGTTCTTTACTGTCTTTCTCGAACTGTATCAGCAATTTTCTTTGCTTTCTGTTCTTGATTCTTAGTCTGTCAATCTCTTCCAGTGCATTGATCAGTTCTCCTTCCATGTCAACCACAGCTTCTTCTTCATTAACATCACCCCCTGTGTTGTTATTATCATAATCCTCTTTGGCCATAAGTATAAATTCATTTAGTTTATCTTCAATAGAGGAGTCATTGTCTTCATCATATGAAGGATCATCATCATTGTTTACGCAAAGACTTTTCTTCTTAAGGTTATTCTCTTTAAAGAAATTTATGTGTTTGTACTTCTCCTCATCATCACATGTCTAATCCTTTCCTTTGTGGGGACATTTATTTGCAAAGTGACCTATCCTACCACAGTTGAAACATTTGAAAGGCAGTTTACCTTTGTATTTTCTTGATCCCTTCTTCAGTCTCTTCACAAATTTTTCTTCAATTTCATCGGGCTTAGAATCCTCATTCTTGTCTACTTTAAATGATGCTTCTCTAGAGGTGGGTTTATCTTTAATTGTTCTCATTTCATATGCAGTCAATGTTCCTAGAAGTTGATCAAACTCCAATGTTTTTAGATCATTAAGTTCTTCTATAGCAGAGACCTTCAGGTTGAACCTATCTGAGAGAGATCTCAATATTTTCTGAACTAAAGAAGGTTCCTCAATTTTTTCACCAAGTGATTTCATTGCATTTACCATTTCTTCTACTCTCAGAAAGTATTTTCCAACAGTTTCATCTTCCTTCATCTTCAGTTGTTCAAACTGTATTCTATAGGTTTGAAGCTTGGCGTCCTTTACCTTTTCATTACCTTCATAACTGCTAATGAGTTGGTCCCACATTTCTTTGGCAGTTCCTAGGTGCATAACTTTTACGAATTCTGCTTCTGCAAGCCCACTCAAGATAGCATTCATAGACTTAGCGTTGAAGCTAAATTCTAGCTTGTCATCCTTATTAGCTAGTACAACTGGCTTTACATAACCAATGTCTACCACATCCCAGACGTCTGCACCTAAAGCCATTATGTAGGTTCTCATTCTAACTTTCCAGAATGCAAAGTTTGTTCCATTGAACAGAGGGGCCTTATTGGTTGAATTTCCTTCATGGCTTGGCATGTTTAAGCTCTAAGATCTGCCCTTAGATAAAAGGGGATGGATCTGATACCAATTGTTGGACAACTAAGAGGGGGGGTGAATCAGTTGTAACCTTTCTTAAAATATTATACTTATTTTAAACTCTTTCCAGATCACTCAATGACAATCACAATAATGCAGGGAAGTAAGCAATAGACCATTCAACATCATTCACACATACCAGATACACAAAGACAGATATTTCCTGAGGAAACCCATAAAGGGTAAAAACCTCTTCTTCTTTATATGATAAGTAATCTGTACATTCTTTACATTATCATACATATGAGCACCAACTCATAATGAGGCTACAACCTTCGTTTTGCAAGATGCTACTTGCGGAGAGCACCAACTCTCTGGATTCTCTAGCACCAACTAGAAGGAAGCACCAACTCCCTGGTTTCTCTAGCACCCACTAGAAGGAAGCACCAACTCCCTAAGTGTTCAAGCACCAACTGGATGGAAGCACCAACTTCCAATCATATAGGCACCAACCTACATAATAGAGAACAACAGTTCTCCCTTGCACCACCCTGCCACCCTAGTTTCTCTGGTTGCAACCAAATGGAAGCTACAACTCCATGTGTTCAAGCACCCACTTGAACCTCTGAGGACAACAGTCCTCCCTAGCACCTCCCTACCACCCTGATTTATAAATCTTTGCTATTATGACTTATTACAGTGATATAAAGTTCTTCAATGGCTTACCAGTCTCATCATTGTTCTGTTACACTGCTCTGCTCTGTTTGCATCAGTGTCTTCTACACACCCCTTGTGATTTATGTTCTTTTTCCTTTTATGCTCTCTGCGCCATGTCCCTTAAATGCACCATTCCCCTTCTGTACATTTCTTCTACTGCGCTCTGCCTCCTTCTTCACACCTCAATCACACCCAACAGCCACAACAACAATTACCCATCTCTTCTTTGTTCTGCATACTTATAGTCTATGTGCACCTTATGCATGCTCTCTCACCATGCTTATGCATGCTCTCTCCATGTCAAGTGCTTTGCTTGATCATCATCACTACTCTTCAGCTTCTCTAGCAGTTAGATCTGTCTGTCAATTGCCTCTACAAACAGTCTTCATTCCACTGGCAGATTCCTTGAGACTCTTCAGCTTCTCTGGCAATCACACAGAAGTCTCTTCGAGTCCTCTAGTAGACACTATCAGTCGTTTCGAGCAGTTACACTCTGAAGTGCAACAGTATCCCTCCACTCTTATTCAAATTCATCTGCACCGTTGAATTGAATTCATTGAATCTTATGTTCATTTCGTCATTTCGGCATTTCGGCATTCAGCAATTCGACATTCGTGTGATCAAGTGTCTCGACACTCCAAGTTGTGAACCCCGAAATGGAGCTTGATTACACTACCTCCTTCCTCCATATTCCGTCGATGTGACCAATGGCTGTGACCACAGGCTGAGCCAAAACGTGTTTCACATTTCGGCATTTCGGTAATTCGGCAATCCTGATGTGAGGCTTCTTGACTCTCCAAGTCGCGGTCCCTGAAACTCCGAAATGGAGCTTGCCGATTCGAGCTCTTCTCTACATCTCTTCGATCTCTAGATCAACGGTCCACAATCCGTGGTGATCGAACGGCTATTCTCTGCCCTGGGACTTCATCCTTCAGGACTTTGGGGGAGTGTTGGAGTTAAACCTCCTGAAGCAAAAACTCCCGGAGTGACGTTAGTCTTGCGTCACTCGATGATGTGTCGTGACCCGAGTGGTTGCCACGTGTCACTCATAATTGTGAATTCCAGTGGCCTGAGATGCCAAAATAACTTGACACTTGTCATTGTCTGATCGTGCCACGTGTCATAGTCTTCCACCTGTCCTTTCTGATGTGGTTTTCCACATTCACCTCTTGGATCTGTCGACCCAGATCACTTCGCGCTTTCGCATATCATGATTTCGGCATTCTTGATGTGAGAGTTTCTTGACGCTTCATGTCAAGGTCCCCGAAACTCCGAAATTGAGCTTGGTTTCACTAGCTCCGATCATTTCGGCATTTCGCATTTCGGCCTTTCACGATTCTTGCAATGAAGAGTCTCGTCACTTGACTCTTCCAACTCTCGGTATCCGAACCTCCGATATCGATTCTTTGACATTTCGCAATCTTGCATTTCGCGACTTCGGGTTTCATGACTTCGGGACTCCTGTAGTAAGAGTTCTTGACATCCCCAAATCCCGGTATCCGAAATCATCCTCCTTCTTCCGGGATTTCGACGTTTCGCATTTCGTGATTTCAGGACTCCTGATGATGAAGAGTGTTGACTCTTCCAAATCCCAGTACCCGAAATTGTCCTTCTTTCAGGATTTTGGCATTTCACATTTCGCAATTCCGGGACTCCTGATGATGAAGAGTCTTGACTCTTCCAACTCCCGGTACCCGAAATTGTCCACCTTCTTCCAGGATTTCATCATTTCGCATTTCGCGATTCCGGGACTCCTGATGATGAAGAGTCTTGACTCCTCCAACTCCCAGTATTTGAAACTCCGAAATGAAGTTATTTCCCGGTCTGCGAAACTCTTCGTTTATGTGCCTATTTCGGAAGTTCGGGATTCCGGATTTCGCAACTCTGGGACTCCTGTGTTGAAGGGTATCAACTCTTGACTTCTCAATCTCCCAATATCTAAAACTCTGAAATGGAGTTATTTCCCAGTTTGCAAGACTCTTGTTGATGTGGCCCTTTCAGGATTTCGGATTTCGCAACTCCGTGACTCCTGTGTTGAAGAGTCTCAACTCTTGACTTCTCAATTTCCTGGTATCCGAAACTCCGAAGTGGAGTTTACGCTTCTAATGTTTCCTTGCCATTATCCCTGCGTTGTTGATCTTCCTTGCCTACCTGTTTGCCATCAATTGAACAAGCACACTCTTGCACTCTACGTGCACCATTGCACTTTTTCTTGTGAGCTTACGTTGTCCTTGTTTTTCCATCGCTACATACTCTGATCTTGCCATCAATGACAAGCACACCTGCTTGATAAACATGCCAACATAAAGTTCAATCCCGAGAAACAGAATGAACCAATAGCCAACTGGAAGTCCCAAACCTCCATCACACAACTCATAATGATACGAAATTGACTTACCACCTTGCATCAATATTTCTCTCACAACGTACCATCTTGTATATATATCCATGGTTTTCCAGGGCTTCTGAAAATTGAGAAATGCTAGGATTGATGCTTGACTAATATTCTATTTTATCTCTTTAAAATCATTCTACCGATTCTTTCCCCATTGGAAAGTCTTCTCACTAGATGTTGTAGCATGGAATGGTGCAAAAACAATTGAAAAGGATGCTATGAACATATAATAGTGTTGGGTTCCCCCACAAATCTCCTTACTTTAGTGACATTAATATGAGTTGGATACTTGATGTCGACCTCCATATTTGCAAGGTCAATCTGGATTTATCCTCAACCAATCACATATCCAATGTACATGAGAGATGGGAAAACTCACATTTCTTAAGATTTACCACAACCAACATTATTTCCTCAAGGTATTTAACACTAGCATTAGATCTAAGATATGCTCTAGTGGGCCTAATGGGTAAGAACATGTGTTTCCTCCTAAGAGGTCACAAGTTCAAATCCATAGGGGGGTAGGGTATGTATACCTCTGTAGACTTTAGCACTGAAATCGTTGCATGGAGGGGGTCCCTTGTCCTACAAACAAGGGGGTATCATACATCAATTTGGTGTCTATCTTGACTGTGGCCTTAAAACTAGACTATTATTATTATTATTAATTTATCAGCCAAGTACATTGTTACAACTGAATATATGAAGAGATGGAGAGCATCGTTTATATAACTTATAAATGTAGTCGGTGAACTACATAGAGTAAAAGGCATTACCAACCATTCATATAGACATTGCCTTATCTTGAGGAGTGTAACATCCCCAATTTTAACCCCCATGAATTGTAATGCAAACGTACATGTGTGCAAATAGGCTAGTGAGACAGTATGTTCTAGGTCGGAAAGCTTGTATTGATCAATGAGGCCAAGGGCTGACCTATGTGTATTGTGCATTGAAATTACTAATTAAAATAAATCATTTGCTATGATACATGAGGGATTGTAATGTTGGGGGGCTATGATTCCACAAGAGAGGGAGCTAAAGTGAGTCCAAGGGGAATTTCCACATTCCTAATAATCCGATCCATTTTATTATTATTGTTTACCTCCTTTGACTTATCAAGATAAGCATTGAATGCATGCAAGAGGTTGGTGGGAAAAGTCATCTCACCAATTTATGACAACATGGGATGAGTACATCCACTTTTTAGGAAATGTGAGAGTCAAAGATCGCATGAGAAAAAAGGAAATTTGAGTAGGTATTGAAGACAAATTTTACAACCAATTTTTAGGGACAATAATGGAGATATTGGTGTTGGAAAGACCACTAGCCATGTTATGTATGAGATCCGCCATGTATTAGGGACCTAACCAGCCTAATCCCTCATGTAGGTAGAAAAATATATTTTCCATCTAATAAAGGATGACATTAGTTAATAAGACCTATTTAATAAATGTGAACAAGTCAATGTAATAAGACCTAATAGAAGCTTTTGCTTCTAAGAAGATCTTCCTCTGGAATCTTCTTTAGAAGATAGAATTAGTATAAATAAGAGTAGGATACATGAGAAGTCTTTGTCTTGAGAAATATTGTAATAGAGCTATGCTCTGCTGGAGGTTGGCCCTTCGAAGATGCAAGTGGACATTGCTTTCTTTGAAAAAAGGTATGATTCCCAGTGTTTGTCTTCTCAATATTTTGTTGTTCCATTGATATATGTTGAATATTCTTGTTTATTCATATTATATTACATTCGGTACCTTACAAGTGGTATCAGATCACTTTCCTTGGCAGGAATTGTGGGTAATTATTTTCCAGGGTAGAGACGTGTATTGTCAGCATCTTTAAAGAATAGAGATATGTTGATCAACAAGTAAAATTGTGGTGGGGAAGACTACACGCAATCGATACAGATCGTTTCACAGGTTTTCCCAGAAACCAAAGTTTCACACTTGTTGGAAACATATGTAACCCTTGTTGGTACCCCTCGAATACTACCGAATAAGAGAAAATATGTACACAACCATCACTCCCACATATCGGCAAGTATATTGAGATTCCCCTAGGTCTCCCGAAACCATCCCTAGATCAATCAATCGGACGCCTGACTATTATAGTGCCACCATGAACAACACTCGGGAAGATAATCTCTAGTACCTGGGTAATCAGGTAGTGCGGCTAAGGGTACAATCGAGCCTCCTTAGTTGGTGCCCTGAGATATTGGACCGAGTACTACTATTCGACCCCGAACGTATATCACAAAGCTATAACACATGGCAAACCCTTGTCCATAGGCACCCTACAAACCCAAAATTGGGGGGAAATACCAGACAAGGAACATAAAGGATAATTTGGCCACACAACCTTGCCTTCTGCATTCTGGTTGCGAAATTACTACACATTTTCTCTATTAAAAATTTGGGCATTTCGACACAGGAGTATTATTTAGGTCGGAGTATAACTCCCCAAGAGTTAAAAAAAAAAAGTATAATGGCCCGACCTACACCCTTATTGGGAACTATCCCATTGGATATCTCTCTTCGCCATGATCACAGTGGTACCTATCATTTTTATGCCTTTTTTCTTGTGGACACGACCCCCTTCCGGACACTCTTATTTGTGACCCATCCCATTGGACTCCCCTTTTCACCTTGATTGTTGTGGTACATATCACTTATAAGCCTTTTTTTTTTGTCCCACCCACCCTTATTCGACACCTATCCCATTGATTTCCTCTTTTCACCCTGATCACTGTCATATATATCATTTATTTGTCTTTTTTCCATGGACCCACTTCCCCTCTCCAACCACCCTCATTCTCAAATGGCCACCACTTGTAACCAAGAAATCCTTCACTTGTAATATGAATCCAAACAGAACCAGGAAAACATCCAGAGAGTAACTTCGAAACTTGGTTCCACCAATTCCAAATTGTTAACCTTTGAGGCCAACATTACGAGCAAATTTGCAACAGTTAAGGGTGAATTGGCCTCCGTCGCCACTGCTCTCAACCAATCATTAAAACAGTCCCCTGGCTCTCTCTCCTCTGAAAAACCTTCACACTATGAAGGTGAGGAATTATCCCATAATATGGTCTTTCATTCCAAATCCCTTCATCATGACCCATGTCTTCTCGGAGTGGAGGTTAACAAATTTGATGTCTTAGATCTCACAGGTTGGGTCACTCAAATGGAACAATATTTCTCTTTGCATGGAATAACTAATTAATTGGCCAAAATTCGATATGGTGTCCTCTATTTGGATCTCGAACATTGGCAATGATGGAAATGGCGTAGAAAGACACGCCAAGGGTATATTGCTTGGACATAGTTTGTTTCACAGCTTTATGCACACTTTGACAATGACACCCACTATCTAGGTCATCTAACCAAGTTGAAACAATTTGACATAGTGGAAGACTTTATATCTTCCTTTGAACACTTGGCTTTCCGCACGATGGGCATGTTCGATGCTTTCTTCAGGGAATGATTTATCAGTGGCCTCAAGGATGAAATTCTCGCCCAAGTCCTAATGGCTCGCCCTAAAACTTTGTTGGAAGCTACCCAACGAGCCAAGGAATCCCAACAGATTCTCTCCTCCAAAAACTGCAAGCCTTCCTTTATTTCTCGCACTTGACCCAACAATCCTACCCCTCTTTCCAATCCTCTCAAGATCCATAAACTAACTCAAGCATAAATGGTTGAATGCCAACTCAAGTGTCTTTACTATAATTGTGATAAAAAATAGTTTCCAGGGCACATGTGTAAGGAACATAAACTGTTTATGGCAATTTCTAAGGATGTTGTTGGAGAGGAGGTCAAAGTTTCCCCAGTGAAAGAACTACCCCCAATCGATGCTCCTACTCCACCCTATGATCCACCAAAAGTTGAACCTCTGATTTCAATGCATGCCCTTACTGGATTCTTTTCTCTCCAAATCCTCAAGCCCATTGGCTACATTAAGCACAAAAAGGTCATCATCCTCATTGACAGTGGTAGCGCCCATAATCATATTCATCATCGCATTTCTCAGGAAATGAATTGCTATATCTGTATTCTCAACAATTTTCAAATCATGATTGCCAATGGCAGTTTCATGAAATGTGGCGGGCATTGTGAAAATGTACACCTACAAATTGGTCAGTATCACCTAAAATCTCATGTGTTTTCCATTGACATGGGTGGTTTTGAAATTGTGCACGGTGCTAAATGGTTACGCACTTTGGGACCCATCCTCGTGGATTTTAAGGAATTAACCATGAAATTCCAACATGAGGGACAATAGCATAAGTTCCAAGTCATGAAAGCAGCCTCCCCTGAGATCATCAGTTCTCATCAAATGGAAAAGCTCCTAAAAAAATGTCACTTGAGAATTATTTCCCAACTCCATTCCATTCAAGCAATTGAGACTCCCTTTGTGCATCATAACCTCCAATCTATCCTCTCCAAACACTGAATCATTTTTTCCACTCCCCATGGAATCCCCCTTTCTTGTGGTGTTCATGATCATTCCATTCCTCTAGTCCTGGGCAACCTTCCCCCCAATGTTCGCCCTTATCATCATCCATTTTTCCTAAAGAATGAAATTGAGAAAAATGTTCAAGAATCGCCCGAAGTTGGTGTTATTTGTCTTATTACCAGCCCTTATTCCTCTTTTACGGTCATGGTACTCAAGAAAGAAGGCACTTGGCGCATGTGACCCCAAATTTTTCACCCTAAATAAAATCACCATCAAAGACAAATTTCCCATTCTTGTCATTGATTACCTCTTGGATGAATTGAATGGTGCTTAGTACTTTACTAAACTTGACCTCGATTATGGATACTATCCTATTCATATGAAACAGGATGACATTCTAAAATACTTCCTTTAGAACTCATGAGGATCACTATGAGTTCTTGGTCATGCCCTTTGGTCTGTGTAATGGTCCTTCCACTTTCCAAAGTCTCGTGAATCATGTCTTCCACTCGTTCCTCCATCATTTTGTCCTATTTTTCTCTTATGATATTCTCATCTATAGAAAAACTTAGGAAGCCCATCTCTCCCATGTGGATCAAGTTCTCCATCTACTCTCTCATCACAAACTTTTCCCCAAGAAATCTAAATATTTGGAGCCTTTGATCTAGAGTACCTAGGTCATATTAATGACTAGGATGGCATACAGGTGGATCCTAAGAAAATTGAAGATATGAAGGATTGGCCTTTCCCTAAAACTCTTAATAGCTTGTGTGGTTTTCTAGGTTTAGTAGGATATTATCACAAGTTTGTTTAGAATTATGAAAAAATTGATGCACCTCTCATTGCTCTCCTTAAAAAGAATGCTTTCACTTGGACTTCAGTCGTTGATCAATCCTTCCAAGCCTTGAAAGAGGCTATGTGCACAACTCCAGTCTTGGCCCTTCTCGACTTCACAAAGACTTTTGTCCTAGAATGTGATGCTTCAGGGAAAGGAATTGGGGCAGTCCTCATGCAAGATGGATGGCCTTTGGCCTTTACTAGCAAACAACTTTCGAAGAGACATTTGGGTCAATCAATATATGAAAAGGAAGTGTTGGTTATTCTACATGTCTTGGATATTTGACATCCTTATCTCCTAGGGAAACGCTTCCAAATTAAAATTGATCATCAAAGCCTCAAGCATTTTCTAGAACAACAAATTTCATCCCCGGAGCAACAATAATGGGTGACCAAGCTATTTGGATATGATTATGAGATCATTTACAAGAAGGGAAAATAAAATTTGGTTGTTGATGCTCTTTTGAGGAAGTATGAAGAAGAAGGGGCCCTATTTTCCCTCTCCTTCATTGTACCAAATTAGCTTCAAGTTGTTCGCCAAGAATGGCTGCAAGACCCCAATCTCTCTCACTCAATCCAACCATTGCAACACCATTCTTCAGCTCATCCAGCGTACTCTTATCATAATGAAGAGATTCGCTACAAAGGCCATTTGTATTTAAGAAAATAGTTGCAACTTAAATCCACAGTGCTTGTTGAGCTTCATGCTTCACCCACCATTGGGCATTCAGGGTTTACCAAAACCTATGAAAGGGTCAAACATTATTTTTTATGGGATGGTATGAAACATGACATATGCACATTTGTGGTTGAATGTGATGTCTCTCAATGCAACAAGGGAGAAACAGTCAAATCCATGGGCACACTCCAACCACTTCTGATACCCGCTATTGTTTGGCAAGATATTTCTATGGATTTCATTGTTGGCTTACGTAAATCGGGCAATAAGTCAGTCATCACTGTGGTCGTTGAACATCTTTCCAAATATGCTCATTTATATGCTCTTCACCACCCCTTCACCACATCCACAGTGGCTCAACTTTTCATGGATAATATCTTCAAACTTCTTGGCATGCCTCATTTTGTTATCTCTGACAGAGATCCAACTTTCACCAATAATTTTTGGCAAGAATTGTTTAGGCTCCACGAAACTCAATTGCATCTCAACACCGCCTATCATCCTGAGATTGGTGGCCAAATTGAAGTTGTAAATAAGTGTTTGGAAACGTATTTGTGGTGTTTTACATCTGACCGACAACCTTAGTGGGATTAGTAGTTACCCATATGTGAACGATGGTACAACACCTCTTACCATACAGTTACTCGCATGACTCCTTTTGAAACAGTCTATGAAAAATAGCCATCATCAGTTCTATCATACATTCTAGGACTCTCGAAGGTTCAATAGGTTAACAAAAATCTTACAGTTTGAGAGGCCATTCTCTGTTCCCTCAAAGAAAATTTGGTCATGGCTCAGAATCGCGTCAAGTAGCAAACAGATCAAGGACGTTCCGAGCATCAATTTGTTGAAGGAGACCAATTGTTTCTTCGTCTAAAACCTTTTAAGCATACTTTACTCAAAGTTGAACATTGTCATAAAATTTCTCCCAAATTTTATGGTCCTTATACCATTCTCAAGCGTGTGGGGCCTATGGCCTACTAGTTAGCTTTGCTCAATCATTCTAAGATCCATCTTGTTTTTCATGTCTCATTCTTAAAGAGTGATTGGAACAAAGTGATAAACTCCAACAAGTCTCCCTGAGTTGGATGAAGAAGGTTCCATTTGGTTGTAGCCACAATTCATCTTGGACTAGCGAGAGTGTCACCTTTGTCAGTGCATCATCATTGAAGTGTTAGTTCAGTGGAAAGATACAAAGATTGAAGATGCCACCTAGGAGTCGTCCACCATTCTGCAACAATTTCCTCATCTCAAGCCTTGAGGACAAGGTTGTTCTTCAATGGGGAGCGCATGTTAGGGACATAACCTCCCTAACCCCTCACGTAGGTAGAATAATATATTTTCCAAGTAATAAAGGTCAACATTATTTAATAAGTCCTATTTAATAAATGTGACAAGTAAATCTAAGAAGACCTAATAGAAGCTTTCGCTTCTAGAAAGTTCTTCCTCTAGAATGCTCTTTAAAATATAGAATTAGAATAAATAAGAGTAGGAGGCATGAGAAGTCTTTATCTTGAGAAATATTGTAATAGAGTTGTTATGCTTTGTTGAAGGTTTCCCCCTCGAAGAGGCAAGTGAACATTGCTTTATTTGAATAAAGGTATTATTTTTGGTGTTGATCTTCTTAATATTTTGTTGTTCCATTGATATATGCTAAATATTCTTGTTTCTGCATATTATATTACATATGGTACCTTACACCGCGAGAGGATTGGGTTTATCCAAATAATTAGATTTTATGCCTGCAAGTGATATTTCTTATTGAGGAAATTTCTCAAGAACCTGTGGGTGGGAATATGTGAACACTCCTATAACAATTAAGAATTCTTGGAGTCCCCATCTCTGATATTTCATATCCAACCTTGTGTTGGAACCCTGGAGGGAAGTGGGATAGCATGAGGGTCTGCATGGTATAGAAGGGAATCCCATTCCTTAGGTTGTGCGGGTTGAGGGGAAAGAGAACTAATGTATTGGAATTGTTGTAGGAGTTATAAAATTTAAGAGTTGGGTTGTGAAGTGGACAACGTGGCCACCCATGAGAGCCATGCCTCCTTGTGGATTCATAGCCCCAGCTTGAGGGCGACTTCCTATTGAGAGAAATGGAACATCAAGCCTACGGTTGGGAGGAACATCCTTCGTACTCAACTAGTTGGTGATTTATCAAGAGATAAATGTTTTGTGATATTGTTTATGTCTAAATTATGATGCGTAAATGTTTTTACTTATATTTCAAATGCTATGTATGGATTAATGATCGACATTCACGAATTTCAAAATTTATTGTTAACTTCATGGGATTTTTTATCATGATGCACACATGCATTTTAATTGGGTTTAGCGGGTGTTGAGTACACAACACACCCTAACAAAAAATTATATTTTTGGGTACCTCTTTTGTTTTATAGGTTTTTGTAATCTAGATTTTTTATCTTTTTCATTATATCATATTTTCGAGTAAAATAATTGTGCATCTATTCACCTAAATGGCCATAAGATATGCATTTCAAAAAGGCAATAAAAATTGAATATATAAGAAAATTAAAAGAAATTAAAAGCATTATTTCCTGAAGTATCGATAGGCTTATCGACGGAGTTGCAAAAAACCTGTAGAAATATTTTTCCTTTAATTATCGACGTCAACGTGCACTTTTCCCCGAAAGGTCTATAGCCTTATCGGGGGTCGGAGGAAAGGTAATCACGATCAAGTTCCTCAAATGTACAATTGGGGGTTGGTAAAAAGGTTCAAAACAACACAAGTTCTAAAACCTTTGATATTATTTATAGCCAACTCTAGATAACCATACAAAGCGCATCGATGGTCAAATTGGTGGTAAGCGATAAGATTTCCTAAGCACCTTTTTTCGAAGCTCCAAAAGAATCTCTGAGCGAATGTTCTTTTTGGAGGTTTTATAAAGGATGTCAAGGGGTTTTCTCTAAACTTCGATAAGCGAACCAAAGTGCACTAATGAGACCAAGAGAATATGCCCAAAATATTATTTTAGGGGTTCGAAAAAAGTGTCAAATAACACATTTTCTGAAACCATCGATACACTAGACTTTCGATCTCCGATACAAATAGAAAGTGCTCCAAATCAAAATTTCCAATATGAATAGGAAGTGATATAAGTACATGTCGTCGATCACCAAAGCTAGTTAAAATACGAATATAATAGTTAATGGTAGCATTTAAATCAACAGATCTACAAGATCCTATTGAAATGATTGAGATTATATTCAACATTTGGTCTTAGGTCCTTTAAATATGAGCTAAGGTTGTTGTTTGTTTCATTTTCGATCAAATGTATGAGAATTTTCTATAGAGAAGAATTGTGTTTTGAAGCTAATTGATCGATTTGAGAGTTGAATTGTGAAAATAACAATCAAGTTGTTTGGTCTTTTGCATCGTTGATTCTAGTAAGTTTTCTCTTAATCATATTCTATTAAAATCTTTCTTCGAACAGGTTCACACACAATGATTTATCATATGTATTTCGTTTTAAATTGGGTTTCAAAGCAATCAATAATGTCCTAACAAATGGTTTCTTCGAAAAGGAAAATTCCTGAGAAGAACAACCACCTGATAGTCAATGAAAACAGTGAAAGGAAAAGGTAGAGAACTTGGGGAAGCCTATACTATAGTACCGATAGAAGGAACTAAGCCTCCAAAGAATGTAGAGTCGATGATCAAGGTGCCTTTGAAAAAATTCTTTGCATAGCCACCCTCATACAGAGATACCGAGTCAACCATTGGAACAAATGTTCTCCTGCCGAAATGGAATGAATTATTCATTAAGATTGCGAATGAAGATTGCCCCAAGTCAACACCACATAGTGACCCAACTATCATACCAATGGATGAAAGGGTTTTTCCAAATGTTCATTGCTCTCGACTACATGTGGTTGCAGCAAGGGCTCTAATTTTTCCTTGCATTTAAGTGTTGGAATGGATCATTAGTCATGTTGATAGTAAGAATTGTATAATCAATGATGAATAAGGGCAATGTATAGGCACATTTCTTCTGCTAGAAATCAACAAGTATTACAAGCTGCCTGAACCAAATGTGTTACTCCACAAAGATTTTGTAACAACATTTCACATGTAGTATGATGTAGTCAAGATAATGGGTAGTTGGTGGAAGGAGGACAAGAAATTCTTCAATCAGTATGTAGATTCATACACTGTGACGATCTTGTAGGAACCTTATATGTATGTCATGATCATGATTTGAAATTTGTATGGGGAAAAGGATTGTTCATGATTCATTGAGGCATGGTGTCATTAGCATACATAGTGGCCACTATTGGGAAAATGTCCAATTGGGCCGCCATCATTGCCAAACAGCTCAACGACATAATTGAACAGACTCAAAACCATCTTCTGGGTGAAGTGCCCTCATTCTATATTTAGATGTTATGTGTGCCAAAAACGTTTTCTCTAAGATGAATCTCAGTTGACATATGTAGAAACCCCCTATTCATGTATATTTCAGCACCCTGTGGGAAAATAAGTAAAGGAAATCTTATTCTATGATATGTGACATGTTTTTGGATTCTTTATATTTCATAATCTTTTGCCAAGGATGTCCAATGTTGTCAAAACAAGTGAAGAATATTCTCTCACATATCGACAACTGGTATATTGAAGAAAAACATATCGATATCAAATTTTCAGAGCAACTAACCCCCTCACCTTTTGTCTGCATATGTCCCTAAGAAATTTTTGTTAGGGGAGATTTTCTACCAGACCATTCTTCATGGTTTCAATTCCTATTTGATTAAATATAACAAGAGAGTTTTCATTTCCTATGGTTTCCAACATGGGTATTATTTTGTTAAGGACACCCCATAGGTCAAACAAGAGGGTTTGAGTCATGTGGAATATAGGTTTGATTCAGGAAAATTCATAATACATGACCCCAAGAGTTTAGTACCCAAGAATGTTGAACAGGTCATTTACCATTGGTATTATGTCTATGAAAAATAGGAAGAAGAAGCATTTATGGATGATGCACAAAACTAGGCTCAAGTTCTGGAGAGGAAATTTACTCTTGGTCTCATAATATTCAAAACCCCTTCTTTAGACCAACGAATGGAGGTTTTAACTCAAGGGGTTATAGTCAAAAAAGTGGCAGAAGAAGCTAGGAGAGAGTAAGAAATTTGACTAAAGGAAGAGTCTGAGCGTTGGGCTATTGAAGAAGAGTAAAATAGGGTAGCCCAAGAACAAGAGCTTCAGTGAAATATCAAGGACGAGTTGTGTCAGAAACAAGAAGAAGAATTTTCTCAAGGAGAAATTGAACAAAGAAGGATCAAACTTGAGGCAGAACAAAGAAGAAAGGATTTAGAAGAATAATGAAAGAAAGAGTAAGAAGAGAAAGATAAGAGGGGATTAGAGAGAGATTACCAAGCAACACAAAAATTGTTAAAGTAAGAAGAGGGAGAAAGAGAAATATAATTGTTGAAGAAGCAAGAAGAGGAGAAGAAAGTAGAAGAATTGAAGAGAAAATAGGAAGAGGAAAAGAGGATAAATGGGTTGGAGATATCACAACAGCCTACGAAGAATCTTGTTGATCAACTGACAAACTCTCATTCTGCTAAAGTCCCTCCTCAAGATATAATAGATTTAACGCAGGAAGGGGATGAGGATATAATAAAGATGAAAAATCCAATATAGAATGAAGTTTATGGTGGTATTGGAAAAGCATCTCAAGATCCAAATATAAAAGGAGTAACTCAAGAACAAGTTGGAGAAGCGGCCTATGAATCTATAGAAGAATCAGTTGAAGAGCTCACTAAAACTGAGATCACTGAGAAACAAGAAACAGTTGGCATAACCCCTGAGTTTGAAAAGAAAGAAGAGGATAGCACAACACATGATGCCAAGAAGGAACAAGGGGAGATTGGAACTGAGGTAGCTGGTGAGACAAAAATCCTTGTTCAAACCCTCATCAAGGAGACTATTACACCTTTTGCAACTCATGTAATAGGTGACGAACAACAACATACATGTCCAATAGCAGAAAAGAAAGGTGATCTTCCAAGAAAAAATTAGGTTATTGACATAAGGGTAGAACCAATTGAAAAACAAGCAAAGACAATAGACAAAGGAAAGGCATCGGTTATGGAACATTTTCATACCCCGGGTAGTTTGGAAAACGTCTTGTCCCAAGGACATCAACCAATTCCAGAACCATTGGATGAGGTTGTTGATGTAGATTCCATTGTGTATGATAGAAAGAGGCAATTTGTTGCGATAAGAACATAGAGGAAGTGGAATATGGCAGTGGATAGTGATGTGTTATTGACATCAGAAGAGACTTTGTTCTATACCAAAAAGGGGCAGAGTCGTTGAATTGTTAGGGGTAGGAGTGGTTGTATCACATGCCACTACAGACAAGACCAAAGTAAAAGAAAGGGAAGTTGAAGAAAGGAGGAGAGAATTGGAATCTCCCATGCATCAAGTACAATACTATAAAGACACCATTGAAGTTGTATTAATTCTGGAGGAAGATATTTTAGAGGAACACAACAAAAATAAGCTAGCAAGGGTTGTAGATTACCAAGAGGAAAACCTAATATGTTGTGTAGCATATAAAGAAATACTCAAGTGGAGCATAAAGGGAGCCAAAGCCATGGATCAAATCGAGTATAATAGAGAAATCTAGAAAGCAATAGGCGGGGAAGATCATGGCATCATAATTCTAGCAGATGATAGTATAGCAAGGATGCATTGAGTTGTGGAGTATTGGGTGTTTTTAACCATCAAGCTAAAATTCAGAATTGAAAAGCAATGGTCATCTTGTCTCAAATTGTGAGAAAAGATAAATAAGGCCATGACAGATCTCCAACAACTGAATTTTGGGTAACTAGATGAATTTCATGGTTTGGAGGTAATCTTTGAGTTCTAGGAAAGTGATCAGGAATATGAGGACATCAATCAAATCACTACAATGGAACATGCCCACATGAGGAAGTATTTGGTCATGAAAGTCAAGACGTCCAATAAATTGGAGTTGTTGACTCCAGGGATAGGGAAATACATGCAACATTTCAGAGAGATGAGGGAAACTCTTAGTCTTCAAATGGATCAACACTAGTTCCCATACATGCATATGTGTAAGGATTTGTTCGCTTAATGGGTGGCTTATGATGGCGAGCATTCAACTAATGAGTAACCTAGTTCACATAAGTTGTCTTAGCGTGCAAGTTTCTTTTTAGACATTTCAATTATGTATGAAGTAGAATTTATTATGTTTAGCAAGAAATGTTTTGACAAATAGAGGGATCAACCAAAGAACAAGAAGTTGATGGAATGTAGAAGAAATTTTGAATTACTTTAGCTGAGAATAATTTTTGAAGATTAATTCAAAAGATTGGAATGAGCCAAGGCGTTCTACAAAATTTATGCGTGTTTACTCATCATTGTGGACTATTCTACAATTGTGTAAATATTACAAGCATCTAATAAGAATTTTGATACTGTTAAGTTATCTGACTTTTTTTGAATGAATTGGTGGATATTTTCAGTAAAAGTGTTTGTTTTTTCTTTATTAATTAGTTTTATTTCTCTGTGATATGGGATATTGTGGAATTATTTCTGAGTATCCTGCTATTATAAATATATCTCTTTATGTTGGTATAATTAGTTAATTGTTTCATGGAAAATATATGCAGAATAATATGTTTGTGGCAAAACTATTTATGTATAAACCTAAAACCCCAAATATTTCTCATTCACTATGATAATAGGTCATCCTTGACATTGAATTCTTCATACTCTTTAGATCATTTATTCCGCGGTAGATAATAATCAAACAAAAAAACATTAAAGAAAAACATAAAGAACGAAACTAAACAACTCTAAAATCCCATCGAACGGTTGTCGGACCATTTGACGAGTCGCATAAATGACATATTTTTACATCCTCTTTTCCCTATTTTTAATCCCTTTTCATCTACATATGACCATGTATTAGTTTTTTCTAATGTTTGTATGCGGGATTTAGATCCAAAGTATTTTCTATTGCATTTCCTTAGTATTTTGTATAAAGTATGGTTAAATATTCGAGAAATAACATATTTTGGATTTATCTTTGAAAAATAGGTTAGTATGTTGATTGTTGCAGAACCATGTGTCGTTGTTGTTTCTACTACAACAGAAAAAATATGAAATGGGTGCTTGAGATTTTTAATATGAGCCATTATCATGTCAACATAAGCCTATATTATCCCCAGATGTGATGCCACCTAGCCCCGGAAGTCATTTTGACACATGGACGTCGGCGTCCTCTCCACGCGCTTGCCCCCTTGCCCAAGATGGGGAATTTATGCAGGTTACTCCCTCACACTCTAGATTTCATGCTTGACATTAAGGTTTGGGTCTTTTCGATGGTTGGTTGGATGAAATATGGTACATACGTGGTAAATGTAATTAATGGCAATGCAATGGCTCCTTCAAGGACCTCGAACCTCTACATAATTCAATCTCCATTGCCCTGGTTGTATTTGGCTCTAGTTCTTGCTTTCATTGGTAAACTTAAATCCATTGCTACCCATCTCTTCTTCGCTCTCTTCAGTCTCTTGACCACTCTTAGTCTTCTTCGGCAACCTTTTTGGTTTGGTCCTCCCTCTCTCAGCGCAATGCCTCGTGAACAAGGAAAACCTTGTAGAGGCTCAAGATCTTATCGTGGTTCTATTGGATGTCGCTCCTCACCTCTTCCTTCATCCAATCTCTCTACTTATTCTCTGCTTTCCTCTTCCCTAAATCTAGCCAGTAAGATGAGGAGGTTTGGGGATTTTCCATTGTGGAAGAGGAAATTCCTCCTGAATAAGTTCAAGAAAATTTAGCAGCTCTAGACTCACCCTCAGCACGACGGTCTCCAAAAGATGCTCCAATTGCTTTGATTCGCAATAATGCAACAGGAAGCAGTTCACACGCTCCACTCGACCACTCCAATGGAAGGAATGAGAAGAATTCTCCACCGCAATTTTCTGAGGAACAACTTCAATTGATCTTCGATGTTTGTAGGGATATAGCAGAGAAGCACTTCCATCGAGAGATGATGAACCATCGTCTAGCTGACCTCCTCAACTCACTTTATGGCCAACAACCTTGTCATTCTTGTCTGGTATGTCACAATCAGTGTGCATGCGCTCCAACTAGGCATGTTCATCCTCGTGGCGATGGTGGTAGCAGTCAGTCGATTTAAGTCCACTCCTCTATCATATTTTTTTCTCATCTCCTAGGTTCAGTTTCAATAGTTCGTAGTTATGTTTTACATTCTAGCTGGTCATGTAGCCATTCTGTCATTTTCAAACATCTAATTTTAGCCCCTTAGGGTAGAATTTTTATTCTTTATTCAACCTGGTGTTGGCATTGTTTTCCATTTTTGTCAACCCACACACCAGGTCGAATGAAATGTACTTGGCACTTTGTTTAATGAAGGCAATATAAAATCTTACTTACAAAAAAGAAAACATAAGCCTATCCATAAAATATCTCAACAACCCAGATCATACTTTTTGAGAAATCGGCTTTTTATTAGTTGTTGCAACACCTTATAACAGTTGTCGCAACACCTCACATTAATTGATGCAACACCAACACAGTTGCTACTCCACATACAGTAGTATGGTCCACAGAAATCAATCATCAACCACCACGAACCATGGAAAATATATTCAAATAAAAGTTATATGGTTTGATTATGAATAAAGGATTTTCTATGTGCATAAATCCATTTTTCTACGATTTCATATTTTCTGATTTAATATGTGTAGCTACAATTTATTAGTTGGTTATCTCAAATTATGATTTTAATATCTTGAAGAGAAAAGAGGCAGTTTGTTGGTGGATATGGGTGCAGATTTCATTTTATGCACAAGAATTGAAAATCTCCATGGAATATGTTATGGATCTAAGAAGTCAAACATTATTAAAAGCCATTTGGGATGTATTTTGACCAAGTTGTTATAACCTACATCTCCAAATTCAAATTTGACTTCAAAGGCATCCTAAATTCAGGAGGGGTGAGGAGGAATCTTGGAATTCTTAGACAAGTTGTTAGTAAGAATCTTTGAATTATGTATTTATTAGCAAATTGTCAGCAAACCATCTGAAAAAATTGTGGATCTCATTTATTATTTGTTAATTGTTAGCAAATCACATGAGAAACTTGTGGATCTCATTTATTATCGGTTTCAAACAAATGTATGTATAAAAGAGGGTTCATTCTCCATTGTACGGAGAGAACCTTATAGCACAAGTCCAATTTATGATGGAATAAATTATATTTCCCAAATTCTCATTTTAATTTATATTCTAGTATATATTTGGATTAATTAATTTATATTGCATTGATTTATTCGTGTTGTAGATCAATAATAGATTCATTAATTTATTTATGCAATCAATTCTTTGTGGTGTGATTTAATTAATTTATGTAGTTAATTATTCATGAGGGATTGGATTTATTCAATCGTTAATTTATTTATGCATTTAATTATTCACCTAAGATTGCATATATTTATTTATTTATAAATTCTAGTTGAGATAATTGCATTTTGGATTGGGTTTGCATTACTTCATGTTTTTGAATAAATGTGTTTAACGTAATGATTATGTTTGTTGGAGTGAGTGATAACAATGATCAATTTGGAAAGGAGTATATTTCCCTTCCTGTAATTAGTTATAATTTATTTTCTGCAAACTAGATTATATTTCAATTCATGCAATTTCAATTACATTCAGACCGAGGTTACAACACTAATGGAACTGAGATAGAAAAATTTGGATACTCCTTTGTTAGTTCAACCATATAATCTCCACTACTGCCTCTACTCTTACTCCTGTTACCTTTGCTACTCCTATCCCAGATGCTGCTCAAGGTTGGTCGCCTGCACTTCCTCATACTGGTGCTACTAAAGTACCTCTAGCAGAGTAAGTAGCATAGGGAACATAGTAAGCAACCATTGAAGCATCAGTTGAAGCAATTTACTAAGTCGCATATATAGATCATGATCAAGCTTATGCTTTTCTTGATCGTGGTCCACCAAGTTATGCCTTTCGAGATAGTTATCTGGATTAGGACCTTCATGATCGAGATCTAGAAGCATACCCAATAGCATAGGCGACTGTTCCAACTTTTGGTACATAAGTGTAGACAGATCCATCCATTGAAGCAAGGGTAGATGCATCATAAGCTTATACGGTTTAAGCACCAGCCTACCTTCACTCGATTCTATTAGTTTCAGCACCACCCCATAGGCCAGGTTCATAGAAAGGTCTTACCGGGCGGGTTGGGATAACCTACACAAATTCTGCTGCTCTGAACAAGCGGCTCCACCACTTAGATTGACACAAGCCTGATGTTACCAATCAATAGTTATCCCCTTGCCCCTAACAACTTTCCCGCTCATTCATTCACCGACCTTCCTTCCTTGTAAATGGTAAATTATCCTCTGTGAACCTAGCTTTCTTTCTTATCACTAGAGATTGCCCTTCTTCGCCTTCCTTTGTCAGGCTTCGCACTCCTTGCTATCACACCTTTGGTCAAGCAAGTGATAAAAGCAGTAGAAGGTTATGATATAGATATATATATAGATATAGGTCCCTCTATCTATAGCAATAGAATGAAATAAATACGACTTACTATAGATGAGTGAAAGGAAAGGGAGAACTTTTCCTTTCTTTTGCGTGTATGCGAGATTGTGCGTGTGTGAGGGGAGAGAACCTTACCTTCTATTCATATAGTGAGTGTATGGGGAGTGAAGAGTCTGATAAGAGAGTTGATTGTATTGAGGGAAGTTAGTTTGAGGGAGCTAGGGATTTGGCGGTAACAAGCATAAAGGATACTGAGACATAGGGCAGTAACAAGCATAAAGGGTACTGAGGCATACGTTGGTAACAAGCATAAAGGGTACTGAGATTCCCCCCCCCGGTGTTGGAGGCAAGCCCAGTGTTGGAGTTCATGAGGAAAGTGAGAATTGCCTACCTTCGGGCTATTATGTATAGCTTTTTATTTCGTGTGCCACTCACATGATATCACTCTCTTGCTTTCTTTCTCATATTGCCTAGCCCAGATTAGCCTCACCTTGATCCTCTTCCTCTTTTTTTCTTAAGAAACCCTGGAGACAAAAACCCAATGGGAAGGCCCCTGGAGACAACAATGAGTCTTGTCTTCTCTTCCTCTCTTCTTCTTAAGAAACCCTGGAGACAAAAACCCAATAGGAGGGCCCCAGTAGACCCTGAATTGGCTCGGCGAGAATCCCCTCCTCACCCTTATGGGTGAGCAACAAATAACCTAATTGCCCCGAAACAGCTTCCCTCTGATACTCTAGCGCTTTGCAAGTTCACAGCTCTCAAAGTCTTCTGTAGCTATTCGACAAGATCTTCGACAAGTTAAGGTATTCTTACATACCAAAATTGTGTTGAGACCAATTAATTGAAGTGTTGCCTTCTTGATTACTTGTCGACTATTTTTCATTGATTTCTCATTCGTTCGATTTTGGGGACATTGTCACTGGTAATCTGAGGGTTTCAACACTGGCGTACCAAAAGTAGAATCCTACACTACTATTTGAATATTTTATATTATTTTGTCATATCTAGTTGTATCTTTCTCTGTCGCATCTTCGTGGACCTGTCGACTTTCACTTGGTCTGTCTTTGTGGCTCTGCAGGTCCGATTTTCCATTACAAATCTGATCGCACTTCTTGTTCCAGACAGGGGTCCCCACGGGGACTACTGGCCCATGTTCGTTGTTTCTCCTCCTAATCCATCTGGGACGCGTGCGCAAGGCACTGGATGTGTGCACAGTTCCAGGTCTACACTCTAGCCCAGGATCAAGAAAGAGCTTTAAAAGAGTACCCTGTAGCAAATCTGATTCTGCTCTTCACTCCAGACATAGATCTCCTCATGAGTCATCAGCCTGAGATTGATGATCTTCCTCCTGATTTGTCTAGGACACGTGCATGGAGCACTGGACGCATGCGTAGCTCTAGAGGCGCAGCCTAGTCCCGACCGTGTCCAAATCAGGTACTACTCATTACCCTCTACATATTCCACTTGTCTACACTAGCCATCTCCAGTTCTTACACCCCCTAAAAAAACCTGAAATTGAAGTTCTTGTCCTACCTTAGAGCTAGTTATATCTAGTGGTAACTTATCTATTCCTGGCTATTCTGATCAATAAAAACCCTAGTGGAAAGTCTCTTACATTAGTCTACATCTATTTATCTCTCTCTCCCTGTTTTAGTATCAAACCTAGGGGACGACGGTGACTCCTTATCACAACCCTTTCCAAGCTACTACTATAGCTAGGGTGACAGGGAGAGAGACCAATAAGCCAAATACTGATACAACCGCCGCAAGGGAAGATAAGATAAGTAGGATGGGTTAAAGATCGCTATCGCTTTCTTCCCCTAATGTCCATCTCCAGGACTTGAGACATATCCATTTCCATTTCCATTTCCATCTCAATTACACTCAATCGGGGTTACAACACTAAGTGCTTCCAGGCCGGTTGAATTAGATTAGTTTGCTTCCATTTATTGCAATTTCAATTACATTCAATCAGGGTTATAACACTAAGTGCTTCTAGGTCGGTTGAATTAGTTTAGTCCACTTTCCTTCAGCATGTGCGTATTTTATTTCTTGTAGTTTGTCAAACCTTGCCAAAATTTGTGAACTATCCATGCTCTCCTAGAAAAAATAATCATTGATACTACAACTACATAGAAAACCAGTGGAAGCATAGAGTGCAATGTACAGTAACTCACAAGTTCCATACGAATCCCAAATTCATAATTAAATGCACGGTATTTCTAACTGTCTTTCTAAGAAATTAGAAAGGTAATTAAAAAGTCTGTCATTTTTTGTGCAGTTGTCGGGGAGTTAACACAGATGCATTTTCATTCTTGCATTGGTTTGAAATTCATAGATGCATTTTCATTCTTGCATTGGTTTGAATAGTATTCGTTTACTTAGATACATTGATTGAGTTACTAAAGAATTTTTTGTGGTGCAGTAAGAGCCACCCATAGTACTAATCTCTTTTTTGTAGGAAGTTTGGCAAGAGGAAATAAAATCATCGATGAATGAAAAGAAGGAACCAAGGGGATGACAAAGCCTTCAAATTGATTCGTATGTGAGCTTTGCAAATTACAATTTTGTTGTTGGACATGAAAATAAAAATATTTGATGAGATATTGTTTTCCATATATTCTTCTCTCCTTCCTCCACTCTTATGACATTCGTCTTTCTCATCTCCCCCCTCCCCTTCTCCCTCCCTCGTTCCTTTTCCATTCACTAACCCATGGTTCTTTTCTTCAATACACCCAGTCTCTTTGTTTTTGGGAAATTAAATGATAAATCAATGAATCAATGTTTAAGGTATTAATGGTTGGCAATAGTATATAATGATTTCTTAGTATGTTTGGTAAACCGTGGTTAAATGTGTCATCTCCTTTATTTTCTTGGTGAAGGAATGTTGCACTATAAATCCTCAATGGAAAGTGCATCAAAGAATGTAGGATTGACATTAGTACATCTCGTATCCAAACTATTCTCCTAGAAAAATGGCAAGCACCGTGGTTGGGTACCTAGGTGTCTCAATAGATGGGAATATGTCTATAGGATGACCAATATTTCAGTCTTTGCATCTAGGTTGATGTTTGGCCTTGGAGTACAAAAGGTTCACATTCAACCTTATACTAGTGTTTGGCTCAAAGGTATGGTTGGTAACCTATCTCAAGTGCAATCAAACCTTGGAATGCTTGAAAACTAGCTTCTTGGAGGGAGTTCTTTGGAAATAAAAAATTATGACTGTGAAAACCCTCTCGGCACAGTTAGACAAATCTTGCTTGAAAACCAACTTACTGGTGGACAAGGTTTGCAAATAAGAAATAAAAGTTCGTTTTCAAGTTTCGGTTGCTCTTTGAATAAAGATTCCTAAGTTTCACCACTCCGTCGGAAGGTTGTTCAAGATCTCAATCTACAACTCACATTGTGATCCAAGATTTCAAGCTCCACATTGTTCTTTCTTGCAGAATTTTACATCATTGTGGACCATCTCAGAATATCATACACATGTTCCAAAGCTCATGGACTTCTTAGATAGGTGCAGGTATGCCTATTTTTTCTTTTATTTAGTTTAAATTCATTGGATGCTATGGATTTGTATTTGGGAAATCACTTAGGCCTCTGTCGTACTTCCTCATATTTTGCCATTTCTTAGGGTTGGAAACTATCTTTAGTTTGGGGGCGGGGCACCATCACCTTTACATCGCATAACATTTCCCCATCATTCTTGTTCAACTCCACTCCAATATCCATGCATGACAAGAATTACAAGTTGCCCTATTACTCCTCTATAAGAATCAAAAGCCTTGTTGCTACCACATAAGAACCAGTAGTAAGAACAATAGAAAACCTTACTACTGCCACATAAGAACCGATTGTAAGAGAAAAAAATAAGGCATTGTTGTTTCTCCACAAGAACCAACAATAGAAAAATAAGCATCTAACAAGGACCATCCTAAAACACTGCTAAAAAGGAAGAATATGCTCCTCTAACAACCAACATTTGCTAATTCCATGCTGCATTAAATATGGATTTAAGCATCATGTCTTCCAGTAGATCATAACCCATTTGCAGGATTTCTTTCAAGGCACATATAATGTCAATATCACCCTTTCACAAAAGGATACAGTGTTGCATGGGGACATGCAACACCCTCAATATGGGGAGGGATGGACTGATGTGCACTTCATATTTAATGCAATATTGCTATAGTTGAGGAGAACATATGTTTTTTTCTCTGGGAAAATGTTTTTAGTTTGGAGAGTAATGATTGTTGTGCATTCCATACTTAACAAAACATTGTTTTCTTGTCCTTTCCAATTGATAGAAAAGTCTTCAGTTTAAGGGGAGAAGGGAACATTGTTACTGAGAGAGGAATAGACCACACCATGAGAACCTCACAACAGTTACTGCAACACCATTTCTGCAACACAGCTAATGCAACACATCTATTGCAACACAACTACTGCAACACCAAAAAGTTGTTATAGAAGCCATTCTTACATAAAGATAGGTTTTCATACAAGATGACACATTTTTGCTTCCACTCCTCTAGGTTTACTACCACTCCTCCATGTTTGCTGCAAATCCTTCAGGTTTGTTGTATATTCATCAAAATTGTTTGAGGATGGTAATTTTGAAGTTTGAAGGATGGTTCATGACAATTTATAGCAAGCAAATCATGCAAGGAAAAATGGAAAAATGTTAACAACATAGAAGGGTGTGCATTGGAAAAAGAGAAGCATATGTACATAATGATTAATACATCGGTATTGGGTTGCATGAGGGCATGTAACATAGTCAATTTTGGGGAGATGATGGGCCGCATAAATTTCATTTTTTTGCATCCTCTTTTCACTATTCCTAGTCCCTTTTCACTTACCTATGACCCTGTATTGGTATGTTTTAATGTTTATATGGGGGATTTAGACCCAAAGTGTTTTCCATTGTATTTCTTTAGTATTATGTATGAACTATGGTCAAATATAACACAAATAACATGTTTTTCATTTATCTTTGAAAAATGGGTTAGTTTGTTGATTGTTGCAAATCCGAGTGTCGCTATTGTTACTCCTACAAAAAAAAATCTATGAAATGGGTACTTGAGATTTTTAATATGAGGCATCATCATCTCAAAAGAACTATGTCCTAAAAATATCTCAACAGCCCATATTGTACCTTTTGATAAATCGACATTTTATCAGTTGTTGCAACACTTCACAACAGTTGCTACAACATTGTTGCTACTCCGTGGACAATAGTATGGCTCCACGAAAATCAATCATCAACCACCACTAACCATGGAAACATATTCAAATATAAGTTATATGGTTTAATTATGAATAATGGATTTTCCATGTGCATAAATCCATTTTTCTACAATTTCATATGTTTCGATCTAATATGGGTAGCTACAATTTATTTGTAGACAATCTCGAATTATGATTTCAATAGCTTGAAGACAAAGAAGGCAGTTTGTTGGTGGATATGGAAACATATTTGATTTTCTACACAAGTTTTGAATATCTCCATGGCTTATATTATGGATCTAAGAAGTAATTTGGGATGTGTTTTGACCAAGTTGTTATAACCTACATCTCCGAATTCGAATTTGACTTCAAAAACATCCTAAATTCAATAGGAGTTAGCAAGAATCTTGGAATTCTTAGACAAGTTGTTAGCAAGAATCTTGGAATTATGTAATTATTAGAAAATTGTCAGCAAGCCATATGAGAAACTTGTGGATCTCATTTATTAGTTACTAATTGTTAGCAAACCACATGAGAAACTTGTGATTCTCATTTATTATTTGTTTCAAACAAATGTATGTATGGAAGAGAGTTCCTTCCNGCATGGGACCAAATGAAAAATTCAAAGACTTCAACCAACATTTTACCACAATCTTAAACAAGTTTCAATATGAAACAACCCCTGCTCAATAATTACAGATTGAGGTTTATGCCAATGCTCTCTACCTGTTGTAGTCTTTATATTTGTCGAGAGAGTTGGTAAATGTACCTTGGCAACAAATTTCGAAGAAGAAAAAAATGTAGAATTTGAAATGAGAGGATGCAAAGAAATTCATATTACTTTAGGAAGGAAGGAGATAACACAACACAAAAGAGGGCTTTTGCTGTCAAAACCTCAAAATAAAAATCCCCCCAAAACTAGAGAAAAGGATGGAATTGATATGAAGAGTTTGTAAAGAATGATCAAGAAACTTTCCAATACAATGGTTGACACAAAGAGAAACAAAGGGGAGGGGACATCCACCCAAATACCTTTTATACCTTTCTTCAAGAGACCTACCCCTTTCAAGGCCATTGAGCCTCCACCGGCTAACATGAATATTGATTTAGGAGAAGCAACCCCAGACAACTTTTGCAACTATCATCAAGACAACCACTCTAAGAAGACTTGCCCATAATGGATACATGCTATGAATTTTATGGTGAACAATTTTCTATATGGGTGCGCTCAAACTGATCAAGTCAATGACCAAACTCAATATATCACAGTTGAAGAGTCATCAAAGAACCTCGGGGAGGCAACAATAGTTTATGGGACATAATGCCTTGAGAGAATATAACAATAGAAGAATATGGGAGAGTTAAAACATTCGTTGTCTAGACTATAAGTAAAGGAACTATGTCTCAACCCCAACCCATTATATCTCAGACATCTAAGAAACCATGGGCACCTATACCTGTTGTCAATTGACCCACTCTTGAATGTGTTGCTTTTCCTAAGACAGTAAGTTAGGAGGTTGAACAAATGGAATACAATGTGGTTTAGGATTTGAAAAAGATTAAAGCAAGAATTTCAGTAATGGATCTCTATAATATTTCAACGGAATACTTTTTTCTTAAAGCTTCAAAAGAGGAAAAAACTCAAACTATGATCCCTGTCCAAACCATAAACACAGCTAGTTCAAGTAACTCTAAGAAGTTAGCAAAAAACACATCTTTGACGGGGAAGAAATCTAAGTCAATAATACCTCATTTCTTGCTAACATTCAATAATTTCAACCGCAATGTTCACAACTGTTTGGTTGAATTAGGAGCATCCTCGAAAGTCATGCCTTACTCTGTCTATACGAAATTGAACGCTACACCCACTAAATGTTCCACTCATATCATTCAATTAGATAGATCAAACATGAAGGTTATTGGAGAATTAAAAGATGCATTGATCATATTTGCTTCCAACCCAAAGATCTATCAAGTCATTGACATTGTTGTATATATTTTTGAAGCTTACGATCTCCTACTTAGAAGAGATTGGTCACAAAAATTACAAGAATAATTTGCCTCAGATTGGTCTCATTCATGGTTACCCTGTAATGGAAAACCTTAAAAAGTTAGTATTTATAGAGAAAAGCATATGGAACACACTATGATTGATTTAGAAGCAACAAATGAACCTGCATCATCCGAATATCCCATCCTAGGAAACTACTCCTTTGATTCAAACTTCAGTAATTTCATATCTCTAACATTTGAAACATCAGTCAAACATAAGCTAGAATTGTATTGACGAGAGGATAGAATTTTCCCATAAATTAAAAATAGCTCAATTGTACATATTTTAAGAAACACCTCAAAAGAAAATCTAAAAAACCTAGAAATCACAAAAAATCAAAAGGAAAAACTAGTACAGAGCATTGTTCCTAATTTGGAAACTATTCTTTGACGGATCTAAATCTCAAGAAGGAACAGGTGTTGGGTGTGTTTTTATAGACCCAAATGGTAAACGTGGTTTTTTTATCTTGTAGGCTAGAATTCAATTGTATAAATAACACTATTGAATATGAAGTGTTGATTCGAGGCCTAAAAAAGGCTATTGATTTGAATATAAAACAACTCAAAGTGTTTGGAGATTCTGAAATCATAGTGAGGTAGATTATGAATTTCATACATTGCAACTCACCACACTTCATGAATTATCAACAAGATGTCCATGGACCGATAGATAACTTTTCTACTTTTAACAACATCGTTATCTCGTGATCCCAAAACCTGTTAGTTGATTCATTGGCCACAATAGCCTCTCGGCTACCCCCACTAGAAGACTATGAAGACACTAGATTTTCCATTGAATTGTTGTGTAAACCCTTTGTCTGTGATAATGCCACTAATTGAAGGGTGTTTGAAGGGGATCAACATATATTAGAATTATAAACTATTGAATAAAATTTCAAAGACCTCTCCATTAATGATGATGAATTTCAAGCTACCTTAACGGATCAGTAATCTGAAATTTTGAAGGCTAAAGACAGTGAGATAGTAGCAAGGCCTAAATTGCATACCATGCCCAAAGGGTTGATCAACCTTGAAAATGTGTTTGACTTGTGGGATAATTTCAAAAGTCCTTTAAATGTCAAAATTATGAAGTTCTAGTTTAGGCTATGAAGTGATAAATTTGGGTACCCCTGAAAACCCCAGGAACATGAATCTTGGCAAGTCATTATTTGTAGACAAAAAAAGGGCCTATCTCAAACTATTCAAAGAAAACCAAGATGTTTTTGCATGGTCTTACCAAGATCTAAAAACTTATGACACAAGGATCATACAAAACAAAATGCCTTTAAGAAATGATGCCAAACCTTTTCAGCAGAAGTTACGAAAGTTTCACCCTTCGCTCGAACCTTTAACTCAGAAGAAATTTAAAAAATTGTTAGATGACAAAATTATATTTCATGTAATCCATTCTATGAGGGTGGAAAACTTGGTTCTAGTAAGGAAAAAGACAAGTGAGATTTGTCTTTGCGTGGATTTTCGGAATTTAAACAAAGCCTATGAAAAAGACACTATCATGTCCCTCCAATGGAACAACTCCTTCAAACGATTTCAAAATCTAAGATGTTCTCACTTCTAGATGGTTTCTCAGGTTATAATAAGGTTTCAGTGACAGGTGAGGACCGACTTAAAACAACTTTTTGCACTAAATGGAGTACATTTTCATACAAATGCATGCCTTTCAACTTAATCAATGCAGGTTCCACTTTTTAGTGAGCTATGGATGTTGCTTTTAGAGGTTTTATGAATAAAAGTGTGGTGGTATATCTAGATGATGTGATTGTATATTAAAAAAATAGAGCTCATATTTTACATCTCACAAAAATCTTTGAAAGATGTAGAAAGTATGGAATTTCCCTTAACCCAAAAAATACATTTTGGGTGTAACTGAGGGGAAACTTCTTGGTTGCATTATATTGAAGAATGGGATAAATATTGACCCATAGTGGGTAAAAAGTGATTTCACATTTTCCCTTTCCTCATAATAAGAAAACCATGCAATCTTTCTTTGGGAAGGTCAGCTCCGTCGGGAAATTCATACCAGATTTCGCTAGAACAATCAATCCCTTGCAAAAATGATTTGCAAACACATTGACTTTAAGTGGAATATAGAAGAGAAGGGAACCTTTGAGAAAATTAAAATTGTTATTTCTCAAGCGCATGTTTTACGTAGTCCTAATTTCAACAAAGATTTATATATTTACACTTTTGCCTATGAGCAGTCCTTGATAGTTATTCTTATTCAAAAGGATGATGATAATAACCAAACCCTTATTTCCTTGAGTACCGAATTACAAGGTGCACATCTCAACTCGCCATTCATAAATAGGGCTATGTTGTGTACAAGGTTGTCAAACACTTCATATCACACATTCTTAATCATACTAAAGTTATTGTGCCTTTTGTTGTTGTATGATCATTTGTTGTATGATTATTGTCCAAGAATTTGACCTCGAAATTAAACCTGTCAATATGATTAGAGGTCAAGGACTGTGTAAGTTGGTTTCCGGATCTCAAGACTCCATAGATATAGGTGAGTTTAGATGGGAGAATGAGATGTTTGTTTGTTCTCATGAAGTACTTTTTGTCCGAGCAGCTGATGATTCCTAGTACTCCGACCTTTTGTATTTCCTATATCATGGTACGTGCCCTAGTCATATGAACTCCAAGGAAAAGAGGGCATGACATTTTAAATCTGCTCAATATCACTTGATAAACTGGGTTTTATTCTGAAAAACCATGACAATGTATTGTAGAGATGCTTGGAGAGAAGTGATGCAGAGAAAGTATTGATAGATCTCCATGGTGGCCCTGTGGGTGGTCATTTTGCAGGAGAAACCACAACCCATAAAATTTTGAGGGCAGGTTACTACTGGCCAACTTTATTTAGGGATGCCAATGCATATGCTAGAAAATGTAAAATTAGCCAATTAAGTGCAAGTAAGGAGAAAAAAACAGCCATCCCATTATAACTAGTGATTATTTCTATACCTTTTGAGCAATGGGGAATATATGTTATATGTGAGATTAACCCACACTCATCAAAACAAAACAGATATATTCTAACAACAACATATTGTTTTACCTCATGGTCTGAAGCCATTCCCCTTACCCGAGTAAATGAAAAAGTAGTCATTCGGTTTCTAGAACAACAGTTGATCACTAGGTTTGGGGTACCATATGTGATCGTGTTTCTCATCCAATCTATTAATTGAATTTTCTCTTGATAAAGGAATTATTTTAAGGTACTCCACTAACTATTATTCATACGGAAATGGAGTAGTTGAGTTCACTAATAAGAATTTAATTCGCATCCTAAAGAAAATTGTTGTTGAAAATCATAAAAACTAGCATAATGCTTTGCATAACACACTTTGGGATGACAGGGTAACCCCAAAGGAAGCCTTGGGCACTTCTCCATATTTCCTTGTATATGGTCAATAAGAAATCTTACCAAGAAACGTTTATCTCCCATCCTTGAAATCATCCCCGGCCTTTAAAGGTCAACCCCTCTCCAGTATGCAACAACATATTGATACACTATGTATGTTAGAAGAAGAGAGGGATAAATCCAAGTGAAAATTTTCATTACATCAACAATTGGTTAAGTGATGGTTTGATAAAGATAAAGACGGTGACAAACAATTTGTGGGAGATCTGGTTCTCAAATGGGATAGGATTAATGAACCAAAGGGAAAACATTCTATGATTCAGATTCTTTTTGGAATGAAATGAAAGCAGAGATATTACAATGAAATACTCATGAAAATTTCCAGAAACGGAGAAATACAACAATACTTGATTTATATTAATGAAAGAATTGTAAAGAGACTGTAAAAATACAGAGTGCAAGACTCGCTAGAATGGTGGCAGCTTTATCTCTGAGAAGAGATGTGATGGATACGCTCATTCTTTGGAAGATGATTTCAATGAGGATATAACGGCCTTTTTATGATAAACATGAATGCAAAAACCCTAGACATCCAAAAACCTAATCCTAGGAGATGAAACGCCAAAAGTCATGTGGGCCTCGTTTGGGTAAGTTAGTACATTAACTTCCCGGGGTCGTAACTCTTGCATATGATCTTCGTTTTAGGCGCGTGATAGCCCATTGGAAAGGTATTTCCAAGAACAATGCATTATGTTGTCAAAATATGATGTCGTCTATAGTTTGAATATGGCACACCAACAAAAACATTGTTTAGGGCCCCAAAATGGCCCTGGAAGTACATAAATATGTGCTACATGAAAACTTCCAAAATAAGCCAGTTAGATTAGGTGGGTGGTGACCAATCTCCACCTAGAAGATGTGTAGGGCTTCAGACAGGCCCAAAAGTGTAGAACCCACAATTACAAAGAAGTATAGAAGAGCGTGTTGAACTAAAAACTACCAAGAGGAGCCAGTTGGAATAGGTGGGTGGCCACCAATATCCACCTGGATCAGTCCTCCCCCCTTAGGAAGGAATGGTCTCCATTGCATTGAGTGCCCAAGGAAGAGGGGAAAGTGTTTTCTAAATCTGAATCCTGGTGAGTTGTGTGCCTTGTTGGAGAAGTTGTGTTGCTTGGTCTGTGGAAGGTTGTCACGAACTTGTTGCCGACGGGGTTGAATTTGTTCCACCAACCTGTTGTCTCTGGGTTTGAAGGGGCATTGTGTAGGCATCATTGTAGGTGAAGAAACAATATCTTCTTTCTATTCAACAATCTATTTTTGCTAAATAGAAGGTGTTGAGGTTGCAATGGTTGTAGTGGTCGTCTGTGCATCCTTTGAACAAACTATGAAGATGATGAATTTTGCAGTATGAGAGATTACCTTGCGGCATTGTTTTGGTGGAACAGTAGTCAAAACTACCTATGGTATCCTATAGAGCTGACCTCCCAAAATAATAATGACACTACGGGGTCTAAACTCATAAACAACATGATGCTTCCACATATATGGTCGGCTAAAAACAACATCACAGACATCAAGAACGACAACATCACACACTACCTCATCCTTGATAGGTTGGATGCCATAGGACAGGAGGAACTACTGGCTAACACGAAGATCTCATCCCTGGTGAAGCCACCCGATGTTGTATGGTTGCGGGTGTGGTGTTGTTGACAACCCCAACTATTTGACAACCTTAGCTGAGATGAGGTTCTTTTGGTTGTCGTTATCAACAATGAAATGTAACGGGGCCCCCTTCACACACATCTATGAATAGAAGAGGTGTTGCTACTCTTCAAAATCTACTGGTTCTTCTGGTTGAATTGTTGTGGTCGCGACTATAGAAGTGAGGTCTGTGTCGATGATATGTCAGTTTCCACTATTTTATAGATCGGATTCTGAATCAGGGTTTGGCTCTATGTCTTTGACCTCAGCCACCAATGATTGTTTCGAGTGACATTCATTGGTGTTGTTCTAGGGGATTTTGTGGAAGTCACACCACTTTCGAGTGTCATTCTTCGTCTTTCCTTTACCCTTCTTGTCATGTGCATGTGACTGGTTGTCTAGAAGTTGTTGGTTAGGGTCATCTTTACCATGCTTTTTTTGTTGCAGATTTACAAACCCGAATTCCCATTTGTTCTGGTGCCTAAATTTCTGCTTGGTTTTGATAGCATATCAATAGACAGCTCCTAATGATGAGATGTTTAGGAAATCCATTTCAGTTTGGATGTACCTATGCAGAACCCCGCGGTATTTCAGAACTAGATGTTGTTTAGAGTCTTTGATACCCAGCTTGGTGTGCAAGGTATGGAAAGTATTTGTGAACTCCAATATTGTTTGTCTCTTCTCTTTCCACAGTGTGATCCATCTCATATATTGGTCTTCATAGTTATTAAAAGGGTAGTACGGTTCCTTGACTGCATCCACAAAAAAATCCCAAGTGGGCTCTTCCCCATATATTATAGATTCCTCTATAGAAATTTTCTCCTGTAAGCTTCCCACCAATGTTTGACATGGGGGAGAGCCTTGAGGAGTGTGAAGGTGATCTTTTCCCTATTGGAAAATTTTTGAATAGAGAAATAACCTTCTAATAGATTTAACCATTTTTCTAGGGCATCCGCATCTATCTGACCTTCAAATATGGGAATATAAAAATTAACTTGCACCTTGAAGGGAGAGGCTCCTCCAAAATGGTTGCTTGATGAATATGTGTTTGTTTCTATCGACATGCGTTGAAGGATGTGTGCAAAATTCTCCATCATTTTGTCCCTCTGTCGCGCGAGAGCTTGCTCAAGAAACCTGTTAATAGAATCTTTTGCTCCGTCATTTTTATTTTCTGCTACTATTGAGGGTTTCGTGGGCATGAGAGAGTGATTTTCCTCAAGAGAAACAAGCTCGAGACCCAACTGGATATACTCGGACCTCGTCGGGGGCATCCATTGAAAAAAGATCAAGAGCAGCCTGCTCTGATACCATTGATACTGATTATTTTCGGAACGCAATGAAAGCATGGATATTATAATGAACTACTCATGAAAATTTCCATAAACCTAGAAATACAACAATACTTGATTTCTATTAATGAAAGAATTGTAAAGAGACTGTAAAAATACAGAGTGCAAGACTCGCTAGAATGGTGGCAGCTTTATCTCTGAGAAGAGATGTGACGACTACGCTCATTTGCAAGAAGATGATTACAATGAGTCTCTGAAGGTATTTTTATGATAAACATGAATTCCAAAACCCTAGACATCCAAAAACCTAACCCTAGGAGATGAAACGCCAAAATTCATGTGGGCCCAGTTTGGGTAAGTTAGTACATTAACTTCCTGTGGTCGTAACTTTTGCATACGATCTATGTTTTAGGCGTGTGATAGCCTGTTGGAAAGGTCTTTTCGAGAACTATGAATTATGTCATCAAATTTTGACTTCATCTATAGTTTGACTGTGGCAGGCCAAAAAAAACATTGTTTAGGGCCCCAAAACGGCCCTGGAAGTACAGAAAGATGTGCAGACATGAAAACTTCCAAAATAATCCAGTTGGATTAGGTGGGCACCCACCAATATCCACCTGAAAGATGTGTAGAGCTTTAGATAGCCTCATAAGTATAGAACCCACAATTACAAAGAAATACAAAAGAACATGTTGAACTAAAAACTGACAAGAGGAGCCAATTGGAATAGGTGGGTGGCCACCAATATCCACCTGGATCAGTCCTCCCCCCTTAGGAATCAATGGTCTCCATTGCATTGAGTGCCCAGGGAAGAGGGGAAAGTGTTTTCTGAATCTGAATCTTGGAGATCTGCATGCCTTGTTGGAGAAGTTACGTTGTTTGGTCTATGGAAGGTTGTCACAAATTTGTTGTTGGCAGGGTTGAATTTGTTCCACCAACCTGTTGTCTCTGGGTTTGACGGGGCATTGTGTAGGCACCATTTTATGTGAGGAAACAATATGTTCTTTCCCTTCGACAATCTTCTTTTGTTGGATAGAAGGTGTTGAGGCTGCAATGGTTGTAGTCGTCTTATGTGCATCCTTTGAACGGACTGTGAAGAGAATGAATTTTGTAGTATGAGAGATTACCTTGTGGCACTGTTTTGGTGGAACTTTAGTCGGAACTACCTCTGGTATCCTATAGAGTTGACCTCCCAGAGTAATAATGACACTACGAGGTATAGACTCATAGACAACATGACGTTTCCACATATATGGTTGTCCAAAAACAACATCACAGACATCATTAGGGACAACATCACACACTACCTCATCCTTGATGGGTTGGATGTTATAGGACAGGTGGCACTACTGGCTGACATAGAGATCTCATCCTTGGTGAAGCCACCCTATGTTGCATGGATGTCGGTGTGGTGTTGTTGACAATGACAACTATTTGAGGACCTTAGCTGAGATGAGGTTCTTCTGGTTGTCATTATCAACAATGAAATGCAAAGGGGTCCCCTTCACCCACGTATGTGAATGGAAGAGGCACTCCCCCTCTTCAGGATCTACTAGTTCTTCTGGTTGAAATTTTGTGGTCGCGACAGTAGCAGTGGGGTATGCGTCGATGATCTATCGATTTTCAATATTTTCTGGATCGGATTCCAAATCAGGGTTCGGCTCCATGTCTTTGACCTCGACCACCAATGACTGTTTCGAGTGATATTCATCGGTGTTGTGCTAGGGGATTTTGTGGAAGTCACACCACTTCCTAGTGTCATTTTTTGTCTTTCCTTTACCCTTCTTGTCTCGTGCCTTGGACTGGTTGTCTAGAGGATGTTGGTTAGGGCCATCTTTACCATGCTTTGGTTGTTGCAGATTTGCAGAACCGAATTCCCATTTGTTCTGGTGCCTAAATTTCTGCTC
>JZKD02S1828092.1:801269-814276 GCA_000966675.3 Picea glauca | reverse complement strand
GTAGCCCACACTGGGTGAACCACGTAAATCTGTGTCTCTCTTGTATTGTGTGTCTTATGTGTTTTGTTTCTGCATTTGTTTTATTTTATTGCTCCACGGTCCTGTTTTTCTAACAGAGTCCCATGGTATTTCAGAACCAGATGTTGCTCGGAGACTTTGATACCCACCTTGGTGTGCAAGGTATGGAAAGTATTTGTGAACTCCGACACTAATTGGCTCTTCTCTTGTTGTAGTGTGGTCCATCTCATGTACTAGTATTCCTAGTTATTAACAGGGTAGTATTGTTCCTTGACCGCATCCACAAAAAAATCCCAAGTGGGCTCGACCCCATATATTTCAGATTCCTCTGTGGAAATTTGCTCCCAGTAAGTTTCCCACCAATGTTTGACATGGGGGAGAGCCTTGACTGCAAATGTGATATTTTCCCTGTCGAAAAAAAAATTTGAACAGAGAAATAACCTTCTAATAGATTTAACCATTTTTCTAGGGCATCTGCATCTATCTAACCTTCAAATATGGGAATATCAAAATTAAATTGTACCTTGAAGGGAGAGGTTCCTTCAAAATGCCTGCTTGATGAAGATGTGCCTATTGCTATCAGCAGGTGTTGAAGGATGTGTGCAAAATTATCCATCATTTCGTCCCTCTGTTGCGTGAGAGCTTGCTCAAGCAACATGTTAACAGAAAATTTTGCTCCGCCATTTTTCTTTTCTCCTCCCATTGAGGGTTTCTTCGTAATGCGAGAGTGATTGTCCTTTAGAGAGACAAGCTTGAGACCCAACTGGTTATACTCGAAACTCGTCAAGGACATGCGCTGAAAAACGATCAAGAGCATCCTGCTCTAATACCATTGATCCAGATTATTTTTTGGAACGAAATGAAAGCAAAGATATTACAATGAAATACTCATGAAAATTGCTAGAAACAAAGAAATACAACAATACTTGATTTTTATTAATGAAAAAATTGTAAAGAGACTGTAAAAATACAGACTTCTAGACTCGTTGGAATGGTGGCAACTTTATCTCTGAGAATACATGTGATGGCTACGCTCATTCGCAAGAAGATGTTTACAATGAGACCCTGAAGACCTTTTTATGATAAACATGAATGTCAAAACTCTATACATCCAAAAACCTAACCCTAGGAGATGAAACGTCAAAAGTCATGTGGGCCTCATTTGGGTAAGTTAGTACATTAGCTTCCCGGGGTCGTAACTTTTGCATACGATCTCCTTTTTAGGTGTGTGATAGCCCGTTGGAAATGTATTTTCGAAAACTAAACATTATGTCATAAAACTATGTCTATGTCTATGTTTTGACTATGTCATGCAACAACAAAAAAAACATTGTTTAGGGCCTCAAAATGGCCCTGGAAGTACAAAAAGATGTGCTGACATGGAAACTTACAAAATAAGCCAGTTGGATTAGGTGGGCGACCACCAGTCTCCACCTGGAAGATGTGTAGGGATTCAAATAGCCCCATAAGTGTAGAACCCACAATTAAAAAAAGTACAGAAGAATGTGTTGAACTAAAAACTAACAAGAGGAGCCAGTTGGAATAGGTGGGTGGCCACCAATATCCACCTGGATCATTCTAAGTTTCGGAATTTAGGCTTGGTCCATACCAAATAGAATAAAAAATCAGTGTTAGTACTTATCAATTGAACATCATAAGGTGTGAATTGGATTATCTCACTATCAACAACCAGAGCCTTAAGCGATACTTCACTTAGCTGCTCCAAGCAAGTAGTTTGTACCATAGAACATTTCTCTTGTTTTCATTTCTTGAATTTTATGTTCTTTTTGTTTGGTGTCTCTGCTTTATCAATGCATTTATCTCCGCATTAATCTACATGCCTTGTTGTTTTTATAAATAAAGTTGAGTATTCAGCTTTTGGAGAAGCGAGGTAACTCCATGGGGGCTATGGATGCTAGCTGCCAAAAAAGAAACACTATAACGGTAATAAGGTTACTTAGAGACTACAAATAAATGTCATCCTATCAAGGGTAGTCTCATATTTGGTTTTTTATTTAAAGCATGGATCATTCGTTAATGATATGAAGGATGGAGAATCAGACAAATGCCCATGACAAAATATGATGACTCCATGAATCATACATATATAGATTTGTAAATGGTTCTTGAGTTTTATATTGTATTCTAAGTTTGTTCGTCAAATTTCCCTAGCACGATTGGATTTCAAGGGTTTTATTCTATAAGGTGTCCAAGGTTCAAAACTCTCAGTAATCAGGAGGAGACACCCAAAAAAATCCAGCCATGTTAACAGTTGGTGTGGCTCAGGCCGGGTGTGATCCCTGGGTGATTTTGATGACTTATATGACCCTGGGTCATGGTTTCTTAGACCACAGGCTAGTCCTGCAGGTAATGCACACACTAGCAAAAAATAAAATTCAAGTTTGTTCATGTGAAATTAATTTGTCTTCTTTGAAGGTATAATCAAATATTATGGTTTCACCTGGTGAGTCGTAATTTGTTGAGTACACAACACACCCTAATTTTGTTGTTTTTGTATTTTTGGGTACCGCTTTTGTTTTATAGGTTTTCGTTCTCCAAATTTTTTTATCTTTTTCATTAATTTTGTATTTTTGATTAAAATAATCATGCATTTGTTCACCTAAAAGGCCATAAGATATGCATTTCAAAAAGGCAATAAAATTCGAATCTATAAGAAAACTAAAAGAGATTAAAAGCACTATTTCCTAAAGTATTGATAAGATTATCGGCAGTGACAAAAAACCTGTAGAAATCATTTTCCTTTAAGTACCAATGATGAAGCACACTTCACCCTGAAAGGCCGCTAGGTTTATCAAGGGTCGAAGGAAAGGTAATCACGATCAAGTTTGTGACAAAAAACGTTCACACCAAAAGTCGATAAAATTGAAGCAATATTCCTCAAATATGTTATATGGGGGTTGATAAAAAGGTTTGAAACAACACAGGTTCTAAAACCTCCATTATACTTTATCGCCAACTCCCGATAAACATACAAATCGCACCAATGGTCAAATTAGTGGTAAACGATAAGGTTTTCCAGACACCTTTTTTCAAAGTTTCAAAAAAATCTTCATAGGAATATTCTTTTCAAAGGTTTTATATAATATGTCAAGAAGTTTTCTCTGAACTCCAATAAGTTAACCAAAGCATGTCGATGAAACCGAGAGAATATGCCCAAAATATTTTTTCGAGGGTTCGGAAAAAGTATCAAATAACATATTTTATGAAACCGCTGATACACTCAACTTTCGATCTTCGATAAACATAGAAAAGTGAGCCATAAAATATTTTCAAAAGCACTGATATGAATAGGAAGTGATATAAGTACCTACCACTAGTCATCAAAGCTAGCTTGAATATAGATATATCGGTTAATGGAAGCATTTAAACCAACAGATCTATAAGATCCTATTAAAATGATTGAGATTGTGTTCAATATTTGGTCCTAGGTCCTTTAAATTTGAGTTGAGGTTGTTGGTTGTTTCATTTTTTTATCAAATTTCTTGGAATTCGCTATAGGGAAGAATTGTGCTTTGAAGCTAATTGATCGATTTGAGAGTTGAATAATGAAAATAACAATCAGGTTGTTTGCTCTTCTGCATACTCCATTATGGTAATTTTTCTCTAAATTATATTATGTTAAAATCCTTCTTCGAATAGGTTTGTGCACATTGCTTTTTCATCTTTCTTTCATTTTAAATTGGTATTCAAATCAATTGATAATGTCCTAATGACTAGTTTCTTCAACAAGGAAAATACTACCAAGAATTAGAACCACCAACCGGTAGTCTTCGAAAACACCGAAAGGAAAAGGGAGAGAGCTTGGAGAAGCATCTACTTCGGTATCAATAGAAGGAACTAAGCCTCCAAATAATGTACAACCAATGATCAAGGTGCCTTTGAAAAATTGTTTTGCATAGACCCCTTTTATAAAGATATTGAGCTGACCACTGGAACAAAGGTTCTCCTACCCACATGGAATGAATTATTCATTGAAATTAGGGATGAAGATTACTCGGAGTCAACACCACACAGTGACCTAGCTATCAGAGCATTAGACGACGGGGTTTTCTAAATGTTCATCACTCTTAGATACATATGGTTGCAACAAGGGCTTCGATTTTTCTTTGCATTGAAGCGTAGGAATGGATCGTTAGTCATGATAATAATGAGAGTTGTATAATCAATTATGAACAAGGGTTGTGTATAGGCACATTTCTTACTTTGGAAATCAGTAAGTGTTGCAAGTTGCCTGAACCAGACGCGTTACTCAACATGGATTTTGTAACAACATTTCACAAGTAGCATGATCTAGTCAAAATAGTGGCGAGTTCGTGGAAGGAGGACCATAAATTCTTCAATTGGTCCATAGGGTGGTACATTGTGAAGGGCTTGTGGGAACCTTATATATATGTCATGATCATGATTTTTCGGTTGTATGGGGAAAAGGATTGCTCACAATTCACTAAGGCATGGGCGTCGTTAGCATACACAATGGCCACTACCAGAAAAATGTTCAATTTGGGTGTTATCATTGCTAAGAAGCTCAATGACAGAATAGAACATGCTCAAAACCCTCTGCGAGATGAAGTTGCTTCATTCTACATGGCTTCTTACTTATTAGATGTTATGTGTGCCCGAAATGTTTTCTCTGAGATGAATCTCAACTAGCATATATCAGAACCCATGGTTCACATATATTTCAACATGTTGTGGGAAAATAAGTACAAGAAATCTTATTCTATGATATGTGAACTATTTTTGGCTCATCTATATTTCATAATCTTCCACCAATAATGTTTAAGACAATCAAAATAAGCAAAGAAGATTCTCTCACAAATTGGCAACTGGTATATTGAATAAAAACATACCTATATCAGGTTCAGGGCAATTGTCCCCCTCACCTTTTTCTCATGTATGTCCCTAATAAGGTTGTGTTAGGGGATATTTTATACTATACCATTCTTCAGGGTTCCAATGCCTCTTTTATCAAAGATAAGAAGAGAGTTTTAATTCCCTGTGGTTTCCAACTTGGGTATTATTTTGTTAAGTACACCCCACATGCCACACGAGAGTGTTTGAGTCATGTGGAATATAGGTTTGATCCAAGAAAATTTAGAAGACATGGCCCCAAGGGTTTGGTACCCAAGCATGTTGAACAATTCGTTTACCATTGGATTTAGTCCCATGAAAAATGGAAAGAGGAAGAATTTACAGAATATGCACAAAACTAGGTTGAAGTTTTGGAGAGGAAATCTACTCATGGTCTCATGATCTTCAAGACTCTTTCTCTAGACCAGAAATTGGAGGTATTAACTCAAGGGGTTACGATGAAAGTGAGGTAGAAAAATCTAGGAGAGCTGAACAAATTCGGTCGAAGGAAGAGTTCGAGCACCGAGATATTGAAGAAGAGTGCAACAGGGCAACTTGAGAACAAGAGCTTAAGCGAAAGATTGAGGAAGAGTTGCATAAGAAACAAGAAGAAGAATATGCTAAAGAATAACTTGACCAAAAGAAGGAGAAAATTCAGGGAAAAACAAAGAAGAAAAGATTTAGAAGAACAACGAAAAAGAGAGAAAGAAGAGAAGGATGACCGAGGATTGGAAAAAGATTACTAGGCAACACAATAATTGTTAAAGCGGGAAGAGGAAAAAAGAGCAAAATAATTGTTGAAGAAGCAAGAAGAGGAGAAGAAAGCAGAAGAATTGAAGAGAAAGCATGAGGAGGAAGAGAGAGTAAAGGAGTTGGAGAAGTCACAACAACCTACGAAGAAACTTGTTGATCAACTAACAGATTCTCATTCTACTAAATTCCCTCCTCGAGATATAATAAATTTAACATGGGAAGATGATGAGGAGGTAATAAATATGAGAACTCCAACAGAGATTGAAGCTGACAATGGTATTAGAAAATCATCTCAAGATCTAAACATAAATGGAGTAACTCAAGAACGAGTTGGAGAACTAACCCATGAACCTACAGAAGAATCTATTGAAGAGATCACTAAAACTAAGACGTTGAGAAGCAAGAAGTAGCTAGCATAACCCTTGAGTTTGAAAAGAAAGAAGAGGCTAGCACAACACCTGAGTCGGAGAAGGGACAAGGAGAGACTGCATATGAGGCAGTTGGTAAGACACAAATCCCTATTCAAACCTTAGTCGAGGAGACTATTTAACTTCCACAACTTAGGTACCAAGTGAGGAACAATAACATACATGTCCAATGGTAGAAAAGGAAGGTGATATGCCAAGAAAAATTCAGGTAACATAAATAAGGGTAGAACCGATTGAAAAACAATCAAAGACAATAGATCATGGCAAGGCACCAATCATGGAACATTTCCATACCCCAGGTAGTTTAGAAAAACATATTGTCCTAGGGTAATCTGGAACCATTGGATGAGGTTGTTGATGTAGATTCCATTGAGTATGACAAGAAGAGGTATTCCATTATGATAAGAATGCTAAGGAAGAAGATGGCAATGGATAGTGTTGTGTTATTGACAACAAAAGAGACTCTATTCAATGCAAAAAAGGCTAGACTCAGTGAATTGCTAGGAGTAGGAGTGGCCATCTTGTTAAAAAATGAGAGAGAAATAACACAACAAGAAAGTATGCACATAAAGCCAATATTTATCCTGAAAACCCTTAACCGGGAAAACCAACACGTAATAGATATATATTGACCTTGGCCAAACCAGACAAGCTAGGCTACACCAATCGCTTGAGGCTACTTACAATGGAGTATCTCAAGCCATTAAATATGATTCATCAATTACAACCCTAATTCTTTTACTGGAATTATATTACAATGCAAAGACATGCATGACCTCAATATAGCTATGCAAATACATGCATGGAGTGGAGATAGCCATGATAAGACATGCATGTTGTGGAGATGGCCATGCAAAGAAATGCATGGAATGGATATAGCCATGTGAAGACATGCATGGGCATGCATAGCCATGCAAAGACATGCACGGTGTGGAGATAGCCATGCAAATGATTATAACAAATACCATGGGTCCGTAAACCACTAAAAATAAACCCAACAATGTCCTAATCAACGATTCTATGATTGATTCAAGATTAACTAAGCATTATCCCCTTTAAACTTGACTCGGGATAAACACCTACCCCTTCAAAGTTTATAAACCGGGTATCAAGAATACAACATGCCCCCCTATCACCTAGGTCTATGTCTAGACTTTATGCTAGTGAACCATCAAACTAGGGGTACCCATGCCTAAATAGGTCTTACATCCATATGTTCATTTACATGTGATAAAATCCAACTCCATAAAAATAATTACAATTGTATGCCCTAGCACGTGATGCTATGAAACATCAACCTATTTCATTGTAAGCATCCCTCTTGCTCCAAATACAATAACATGGACCAATTAATTATTGTACCACTGTATGCTCAAGCACAAGATGTGAGAAGAATCTACCAATGTCTTTACAAGCATTATTCCTTGCTTCAAACATAGTGAGCCAAATTATTCATTCACTCAGTACTTCTTCCTTGATGCACTTCCACCTATGCTCCACGTATATCGACTATATGCCTAAGCAAATGATGCAAGAAGCATCTATCAATTTTTTTACCAGTCTCCATCCCACTCCAAATATAATGTGCCAAAGCACTCATTCACCGAGTACTTCATCCTAAACATGCTTCTGCCTATGCTCTGCATCAATCCACTGCATATTTGAGCAAATGACGCAAGAAGCATCTACCAGCTTCTTTGCCAGCATCCCTTCGTGCTCCAAACATGGTGAGCTAAAACACTCATTTACTGAGTACTTCATCTTCAATCTACTTCTTCCTATGTTCCATTTCCTTGTGTCATTCAGCACGATTCATAAACCCATGAACCATCATGTCAATTTGTGTGTATATCTCTCTTCCACGGGTCACTGACTTTACCAACAACTTCATAAGCATGGATATCAACATCAAACCACTCTCATTGGAGAGTCCAAGTCTATATGGATCTAATACCATGCTAAAAATTGGGAGATAAATAGAACAACAAGAAAGTATGCACACATAGCCAATATTTATCCTGGAAACCCTAAACTAGGAAAACCAACAACTAATAGATATCTATTAACCTTGGCCAAAACAGCCAAGCCAGACTACACTGGCCAATTGAGGCTACTTACAATGAAGTATCTCAATCCATTAAATAGGATTCATCAATTACAACCCTGATTCCTTTTCTATAATTAGATTGCAGTGCAAAGACATGCATGGCCTTGAGATAGTCATGCAAAGACATGCATGGAGTGGAGATAGCCATGAGAAGACATCTATGGTATGGATATATCCATGCAAAGAAATGCATGGAGTGGAGATAGCCATGCGAAGACATGCATGGACATGCATCACCATGCAAATATATGCATGGTGTGGAGTTATCCATGCAAAGAATCGTATCAAATACCATGGGTTCGTAAACCACTAAAGGTAAACCCAACAATGACCTAATCAACGACTCTACGACCGAGTCAAGATTAACCCAAGAACCACTACAGACAAGGCTAGAGAAAAAGAAAGGGAATTTGAAGAAATAAGAAGAGAACTGGTATCTCTTGGGCATCAAGTACAATATTGTAAAGACACCATTGAAGTTGTATTAATCCTGAAGGAAGATCTTTTAGATGAGCACAACAAATATAAGTTAGCAACAAATACATTTCAAAAGGGTTGCAGATTACCAAGAGGAACCCCTATCATGTTGTATAGCACAAAAGGAAATGCTCAAGTGGAGAGAAAAGGGAGCAAAAGTTATGGACCAAATCAAATATATCGGAGAAATCCAGAAAGCCAAAGATGGGGAAGATCATGGCATCAAAATTCCGGTGGATGATAGTATAGCATGGATGCATGGAGCTATGGAGTACCGGGTGTGTTTAGCCATCAAGATGAAAATCACAATGGAAGAACCATGGTCAACTTGCCTCAAATTGTGGGAAAATACCAATAAGGCCATGAAAAATCTCCAACTATCGAATTTTGAGTTACCAGATGACTTTCGGTGTTTGGATGAGGTAATGTTTGAGTTCCAGGAAAGTGATTGGAAATATGAGGAGKTCATCAAAGGAATCACTACAATGGAATGTGCCCACACGAGGAATTATTTRGTCGTGAAAGTCAAGAYGAYGGGTAGACTAGAGCGGTTGATTCCAAGGATAGGGAAATACATGCAGCAGTTTAGAGAGATGAGGGAAACTCTCAGTTTTCTAATGGATCAACATTGGTTCCTGTACATGCACATGYGTGAGGATTTKTTTGCTCRATGGGTGGCCTATGATGGCGAACATGCAACTGATGAGTCACCTAATTCACACAAGTTGTCATAGCATGCAAGKTTCTTTTGAGACATATCAATTGTGTATGAAGTAGAATTTACTATGTTTAGCAAGAAAGGTTTTAATAAATAGAGGGATCGACCAAAGAATAAGAGGTTAATGGATTGTAAAGGAGAATTTGAATTACTTTAGATGGGAACTATTTTTGAAGTTTAATTTAGAAGCTCGAAGGGAGCCAAGGCGTTTTATCGACTATGTGCGTGTTTACTCGTCATCATGGACTATTCTACAATTTTGTAAATATTATATGCAACTAGTAAGAATTTTGATATTGTTAAGTTATCTAACTTTTGTTGAATGAATTGTTGGATACTTTCGGTGAAAGTGTTTGTTATTTCTTTATAAATTAGTTTTCTTTCTTTGTGATATGGGGTATTGTGGAATTGTTTATGAGTATCTTGGTTTTTTAAATTTATTATTTTATGCTAGTATAACTAGTTAATTGTTTCCTTGAAAATATATATAGAATAATATGTTTTTGGCATAATTATTTATGTATAAACCTAAAACCCCAAATATTTCTCATTCACCGTGCTAAAAGGTTATCCTCAACACAAACTTCTTCATACTCTTTAGATCATTTCTCTTCCGCAATAGATAATAATTAATAGAAAAACACTAAAAGAAAATAGAAAGAATGAAACTAAACAACTCTTAAAGCCCATCAAACGGTTATCAAACCAGTAACCCAGAGGATTACTCCATACCAAACAAGGAAGAGTCTGATTGGGCCTCATCCTTGGGTTTAATCCCTAATGTTGAGGAGTAGGAATACAACACCCTTGACAACATGTATGTATGTTACAGATGGTATCATAGCAAAATGCATAGTGTTGTGCCCAACTAGGGGTTTGGATAAGTTATAGATGGTATCATAGCTTGGGTTGTAGTACCAAACCTTTAAGGGTATGCTCTAGAGAAACAAAGATATAATATGTGTGGATTTGGGCAAAAATTGAGTTCCCAATAAAATAAATTGAGGTCAAAACCCCCCAAATTTCAATTTTTTTGTTGGGATTATTCAATTCAAAGGTCAATTTGGTAGCTAAGGGGATAAACTTGGCTAAGTGAGTCAAGTCTATGGGTTTTGGGATAGTAACGAATCTGAAATGAGGAAAAATGGTTAAGTAAAAGGTTGAGAAAATTCAGCGATATTGTGTGTATCGCCGAAGATAAAAAAAAATTGACAATAAAGTGTGTATTGCTGAAGAAAAAATTAGTGGGCGATATAGCATGTATCACCCAAAAAACATTATTCACAATGATACGGTGTCATCTCCAAGATAGGAAAAGACTTAGAGAAATTTGGGAAAATTATTTGTTTTGTGTGATGAAAAGAACTTTTCCCGCCAAAGAAAACAAAACTTGATGATATATCACGCTAAAGATATATTATCTCGGTGACATATCATGCAAAAGATAAATTATCTCAATGGTATATCGTGTCAAAGATAAATAATCCCAATGATAAAGGAGATGGGTGTCGCTTAGTCGCGAGGAAAGAAAATGGCTCTCAGTGATTGAGAGCAATATGTTGTCGAAGAAAAAATATCTTGGAGCGATAAAGGAAGGAGAATGGAAAAATTGGAAAAATTATGGAAATAACTTAGGAAAATTTCAGTGCAAAAAAAAGGAAGAGGAGCGAAATGTTTCCCAAAAGAAAGATTTTGTGGTGCAAAATATCACCGAAGATAAATTGTTAGTGTGAAAAGATAATTTTCAGGCGCGAAATGCCACCCAAGGAAAATTTTGGGTGCAATGTGCTAAAAAAAGATAATTTTTTTGCACGATGTATCAACCAAAAGATACATTATCGATGCGATAAAGAAGGGAAAAGATTCCCTTTGTCACGTCAAAATAAAATGAAAAGGGAAAAACTACATAGGAAGAAAAATTTCAGGTGTGATAAAGATTCTCTAAGAGGCACGATATGTCTGGGAAGAAAAATTATCAAGGCGCAATAAGGCATTTCACACAAGGAAAATAAAAGCAAGTGATACACCTAGTGTCATTGAACAAAAAATATGTGTGACACATCGCAAAATAAAATAAAATAAAATAAGAGAAGATAGGGAAAGAAAATGAGAAAGATGGATGAACTTTAAAAAAATTTGGAGCCAAAATTTTGTTTTTTCTATAACATGAGTAGGATAACTTAGAGTCAGATGTCAAATCCCACTAACACGATTGGATTTTGAGGGTTTCATTTTGTAAGGTGGCCAAGGTTTGAAACTCGCGGTAGTTGAGAGGAGACACCTAAAAAAATCCATCCATGTTAAGGGTTGGTGTGGCCTAGGGCGAGTGCGATCCCCAGGTGATTTTGATGGCTTATATGCCCCTGGGTCACAATCTCTTAGACCATGGGCTAGTCCCACAAGTAATGAGCATGCTAGCAAACAAAAAAAAAAGTTAGAGTAAGATGAAATTTAAAGGGTGTGTCCTTAGTGAGGAAGACTACAACAATTCTAGTGAGGGCCATTAGTAAATTCTGCTTCAATTTTTTTGGAAAACATAAATTAGAGGTTTCTAAAGAACAATGTGGTGCTCAGTGAGAGGGATCTAGATGAAGATGAAATTTTTACAAGGAATCTGAAAAGCAAACACAAAGATACCTAGTTGGGATTTTGACCAAATTTCGAAGGTTTTGGAGTGGAAGTGCCAAAACAAGGCAAAATCCATTATTTTGGGCCACTTTTTAGGGATTTGTGAGATCTTCAAAGGGGAAAAGGGACCCTAGATTACAAATCTAAAAAATATATATCTAGTCGACATTCCATCTACTCAACTGGCTAGACAACTTTGTCCTACTGAAGTCTTTCCAGTTTATATAGATAGGAAATTGACTTACCACTTTGCATCACTATTGTTCCTACAATGTACCCTCCTGTATCTATCTCCATAGTTTTGTAGGGGTTCTGAAAATTGGGCAATGCTAGGATTAATTCTTGATTAATATTCCATTTTAGTTCTTTAAAAACATTCAAGCGATTTTCTTTCCCCATTGGAAATTCTTCTCGTTGGATGGTGTAGCATGGAATGGTGCAACAACAATTGAAAAGGATGTTATGAACATCTAAAGGTGTTGGGTTCCCCCACAAAACTCCTTACTTTAGTGACATTAATATGAGTTGGATACTTGATGACAACCTCCATATTTAAAAGATCAATCTTGAGTTCCCCTCCACCAATCACACATCCTATGCACACGAGAGAACAAACTCACATTTCTTAAGGTTTACCATACTTGGTCATATAGCTTCTTGCTAAAAAAAATGTTGTAATTAATTCTTGTATTTTTCACTTCACTTCCCTCTTAGGTGACAACCCTCAACACTATTGGAAGACTTCTTTATATGTCTCCAAAAGATTTATTGATTGGTGCTTTTGCTCTTTTGTACATCCTCCTAGATATGCCTTCGCTTATGTCAATGCATCTCCTTTTCATTTCTATCTTAAGAAGAGTAGTGCAATTTTCATACCCAAGCTAGTGAGTTTCTTAGCTTGGTTAGCACCTACCAAAGAAATATATGATTTACCTTTACGTGTATTATCGATGAAATATGTGCACGTCTTACTAAATTTGTTCAGTACCATAAAGTGATAGTCATG
>JZKD02S1828092.1:724541-737188 GCA_000966675.3 Picea glauca | reverse complement strand
ACCCTGGTTACAAACCAGGGGCCCTAGACATATCTAGGGTCTTTATCAACTGCTTGGTTACAAACCAAGACTTCCATGCCCCAAGCATGGTTACCCTGGTTACAAACCAGGGGCCTTGGTTACAAACCAGGGGCCCTAGACATATCTAGGGTCTTCAACTGCTTGGTTACAAACCAAGACTTCAATGCCCCAGGCATGGTTACCCTGGTTACAAACCAGGGGCCCTGGTTACAAACCAGGGGCCCTGGTTACAAACCAGGGGCCCTAGACATATCTAGGGTCTTTATCAATTTGGTCCCAGACCACATACCCCAGGAGTGCACTGGGGGCCCTAGATCTTGTCTAGGGTCTTAGCCATCCTCCAGGAGAATGGCTCTCGCTGCTGCATGTAAATTTAACAGTAACAATTGAACCTTTTGAGTGACTGAAATATTTCTATCTATCTTGACAGCAACAACAAAAGCGACGTCTAAATTTCGCGGTTCCTTCTCCCCAAGCAAAAACCAAAAGATCTATCAAACGATTTGAAATAATATAGCAATGCAATCTCAGCGTTAGGCCTAACACTATTTGGAATCCTTTGATAAATTTTTGAAAATTTAGTGTTAAACTTATAAACAATTTCATTTTCATCCTCAAGGTTGTTGGGAGCGGGGAGCGCAATTTTCAAAAAAATCCAGGAGCTGGAGCGTTTTTTTATATAATACATATTTTAATATATTTTGATGCATATGTATTAAAAAACATGCAGTGTGTTGAATCAATTGCAAAAAATATGAAAACATAGATATAAGATCATTTAACTATTGGATTAGTGATGATCGTTAAAGCATCAACCATTTAGTACACATATAACATCAATCATAAAAATTTGTCATCGATATATTGTAACAGACAACATCAACCACAAAATGAAATAAACTCTAGACCATCATATTCATTATCAAAGAGTTGTAAGATTCAATCAATAGTTCAAATTTCAAAGGTAAATTGTCATATAATGTTCATAACTTCATTGTTTACAGAATAAGCCATAGTAAAGAGTCAAGACAAAGTACTAAGTTCTAGAGACTACTTCTAAACATGAAAAAGCAAAAGAGATTTAGTATACAGTAGCAAGTACTAAGTACTATGCTCTTTTCCTCTTGCCATGAGAAACTTCTAGTTTCTTGGCCTGTGATCTTTGGAGAAGAGGAGTAGGAGTAGGTGGAAGTGTTAGTAGAACACAACCAATAGCTGAATGGCCCCCACATGACAATGGATGCTGTGAAGATAAAGGAAAATTTGGATCATTTGGAACTCTGCTAGTGGATGGGGGTGGCATGTCTGCTCCAAGAATATGATCAACATCATGATCACCCAAAATTTCCGCTTTCGAGCACTTTATAACCATGGTTCCATCCTCCAAATTAGTCTCCTATGGATTGTTGTCCCAAGTCGCATCTCTTTTAGAATAATCATTCTTTGCTGCATCACAATAATGGGACAACCTCAAGTTGTAATGCACATAAACCAAGCTTTCTGCTCGGTTTGCATTCAAGTTGTTTCTCTTTGCATTGTGGATGAAGCTATAGGTGCCTTAACCTCTCTTTGCAAAAGAGGTGTTAACCACTCGAGAAAGCACCTTCATCGCCAATTTATGCAAATATGTGGTAGAGGAGGCATACATGTCCCACCATTCGATAGAACCCAACCTGTCTCGATCTTTGCTTGCATGCAAGTTACCAAAGACTCCATGCTCACTTATGTATTTGCTCAATTCGCTTCGTACTTGAGTACACTCCTCTTCCTCAGGTACCAACTTGTCCAGTGCAAGCATATATCCATTTTGCACCTCTGGATTTGTGTGTGGTTTTCTCCTAACCCCACGCCTAGGTGTTGGTTGGGCCAACCAAGATGGATAATAATATTTTGGGGTAAGGACATATGCTAGGGCATGGAGTGGAATATTCAAATTATGCCACCTTTTGACCACATGTTTATGGATATGGTCATACAAGATCGCATCCCTTGGCTAAACAATGTCTTTGATTTGGCCTAGCATGTTGTTCATCTGTTCATACACCTCTTTGATCATCGACTGATCTGTATCTACAAACCGAATCATATTGTAAATGGGTTTGGTGAACTGCAGAATATACCTCACTTGTTGCCAAAACTAACCATCAAGAACCGTGTTCTCCACCTCCTGAAATTTGATTATGTCAGATGCAAATGTAGCTCCGTCTTTTAGATCTTGCCATGAATCACTTGAGAGCATACTAGCCAATGCCTCTCTTACTTTCAAAAGGCGCTTGAAGATGAGATAATAGCTAGCAAATCTGGTCTTTGCAGTCTTTAGTAACTCCAACTTGGAGTGATTTCAAAAAATGAAGTGGGCCATGGTATGATTGGTAGTAAATCTTATCATCTTCTTCCTTCTCTTGTACAAAGCACAAATCCATCTATAATCATGGTCCTTCATTTTAATGATATCATGCATCAAAAGGTTCATTGTGTGAACCAAACACCTTGACCAAAATATATTGGGGTACTTGTCCTCAATGATTGATCTTGTTGCCTTACCATTAGCAACATTATTAGTGATGACTTGAACGACATTGTAGGGTCCAATCTCTTGAAAGATTTTAATTTAGGCATCTACAATATTAATACTGGTCTTGTAGCGATCTGAGTAATCATGGGCTGAAAGGAAGACCACACCACTAGTAGACACACCAAGAATATTTATCAATGGATTTCCTTTAACATTTGTCCAACCATTAGATACAATTGATATCCCATGTTAGTTCCAATCATTTGTAAATTTTCCTAGAGCACCTTGGATTTTGGCTCTTTCTCTGTCAAGTCCCAAGGTTCTAGCTTTGTCATACCCAGGGCTCTTGTATTCTTTAGGGGCACCATTGATGGCTTGTACCGTTTCATGCTAATATGGTGAGTGAAGAACATTGAATGGTATACCACTTGCATAGAGAAACATGAAACTTTTTGCATCCACATCATCTCTACAACCTTGGTCAAGTAAAATTGATAGTGTTCTATGCCCTGAAGACGAAGGCGATGTTGAATTTACCTAACCTGGCACCAAACAACTAACTCAAAATAAAATCACATTTAACTGCACAACTAGGTTATCAACGAAAACTCAGCAGAAGCATAAAACAAAATAGGAACCATACACATTGCACACAAGATTTTTGGGTAAATATCCCCTGGAAAAACCCTTTTGGAAAAACCAGTTCTGTGATGATAAATTGCTATAAAATCAGGGCTCTCGTCCTGGGATAATGGCCCTTTTGAGGAAATACAATTGCAGCTAATAGCCTAGCCCACCTGGTTGCTATCTCCCTAGTTGCCTCTCTGCACCCTTTCCTCGACCCCTACCCCCGACACACTTGAGTGCTCACTCACTCTTTGTGTACCATCATTTCTAGGGCCCTAACTCGACCCTCTCTGGTAAGAACCACATAGCTTGCTGCTAGATAACACTTAGATCTTTCTGTCTCTAGCTTAGATGGTGAGAATCACTTGTGATGTTGAGAAATGAGGATATCTTGGTCTTTTATAAACCCTAGCCTGTCTCTCATTTAATCCCGGTCCTTGGATCTTCTCCTCAAGATCTAGATAAGACAATGGGGACTTAATCAAGAATTGAGACAACTTAACTCACATCCAATGGTTGTGACTTAATCTCATGTTGACTTAAGTGATCCCCGCCATCACTAAGTTGTCTAGACATCATGGGGGTCCCTTCCACATTGTTGCCACCTTATACACACTTGGGAGACGTGGAAGAAATCTTCAATCCACTCGGTGTGTCCTTGGGGGAAAATGAGAGTTAAGGTGCTGTCACCTAATTCTCAACTCCTTCGTCGAGGCCAACTCCTAGCGAAGCCAAGAGGGGTAGTCCCTAACAAAAATACTAAGGCTTGAAACTAGTCTAAGTACAAAAAATTGAATCTAGGAGTTTTAATTCATTAACCAATATAAAACAAAGTTATACTAAAGCATACACATATCAATTATTTTTCACAAGATACATAAAACATATACTTGCATAAAAGGATACTTGAGACAAATGTTAGATGCAAGTAAATCAAAATTGCTTCAAAGTAAATGACTGAAATAAAGTGTTTGAAGCATATGGCTTTGCAACTGTATAAATGAGACCAGTGCCTTAAAGGTATCGTGGGCAATGTAGATCGTGTGTTTTATTAAGGTTTATTGATGGTAGGTTAATGAGATAGATTTTATTTGCATGGAAAAATAAAGTGTTTGTCTAAACTAGATTTGGCCCTTCAGAAAAAGTCCCTAAAGTGGAGGTTGAGCTTGCCGAATATCCAACAGGGAGGTCCCTCTGATTTTGCACACAAGCCCAAGAGAATGTGGGAGATCCGACAGGGAGAACCTAGATCTCAAAGTTCCCGCCGGATATCTTACACAGACTCTCTTACGTTTCCACTAAAACAAAGTTCTCTTTAGGATTTCTCTAATTAATCTATCATCACTGACCAACCTAGCGTGTATGAAATTTACTCCCAGAAGATCGAGACAAGCTCACAACTAGAAGGGTCAGGAACTGCACTGGGAGCTGAGGGGAGTTGTTTATTTTAAACAATAAAGCAAAGTGTTGAAAGGGAAATGTCTTTTTTAATTACTAGAGTCTTCACTGACCAACCTCTTGTGAGGAGCTGAGGAGACTGCTTATTTCCAACTTTGAAATTGCATAAATGAAAACTAACTAACAATTAGTATTCTACTTTTGCAAAATTGAAATCTAATCTAGATTGTGGTTTATTTTAACTTTAAAGCTGATGTGAGTTTGTTTGAGAGATTATATCAAAGGAAAAATTGAAGCAAGCTAAAGACACAAAATTCCAAAACACAACACACCCTCCCTCGGGGGGGATAGCAAAGTGAGGCCTCCTTTGGCTCACTGATTTTATTATATCGGTTACAATTGCTCTTGAAGAGTCTTAGGATCTTTTAAATAGAGAGATGTGGACTCTTATAAATGGATTGGATTTTTTTTTTTTCATTTTTACAATAGTTTTCAACAATATAGGGTCACTTCGAGGGTCTTAGTAACTTCAAATCTTCAAATTTTCGGTAGAGTATCCTCTTTTTTTCACACCAACCTGCACAAAACAACAAACAAATGAGAGCAAAGATGGCCAAAGACACTTTAAGAGTGTCTTTGGTTATTAGTAGATAAAACCCAAAAAAATTATAAGTAAATTTCTATGATAAACTAGCAAAAATAAGTCTAAACTAGTTAAGAAATAGCCCTTTTCTTTATGATATTATTCGCTGTCCTAAAACAGAAAGTAATGACAATAAGAATGCTCAAATTTAGAATTAAAACTCTTAAGAAATAAACTATCTTTAGCTTTTAGATTTCAGCAAAGAAAGAAGAGCCTAAAGATAGTAAATAGCAAGTTAGATCTAAGTAAATATTTCTTTAGAAAATGAGATCTAAACTACTTGCTTTTGAAGCATACAAAGTAAATAAGAAATTCAATCTTTAACCAACAATCCTTTACTTTGTATGTAGTTAGAACAAGTAACCAAGAAGATATAGAATTTAAAGAGAAAGAGAGAGTATAATTGCTTGATTCCTTGAAATGCCTTGGGCAATGGAGTCACTTGTTTTGATGGAAAACGGAGGGACTATGTCATTCACCACAATCTTGAAGAATGAGGGGGAAACAAGCTAGCTTAATCTCTCCTTCAAGTAAGATATCCTGCACAACTTTAAACTTCTTGCAAAGAGGTTAAAAGCATTGGTGTCATACAATTTAGAAGCATGAAAGAATGAAAATTAAGCTAAATACGCATGCAATCAAAACTATCTAGCATACATGAAACAATAGAAATAAGAAGCAAACAAACTTTCTATTTCTATCCTATTGGTAGATAGCTCCCCTTCCAAGGCCAAGATCTAACTACAATTGCAAAAAACTAATAAGAAATCATATACCTCATATACAAAATTGACATAGATGATCCACAGACATTTGCTTTACACCATGTAGTAGCCTCCAAAGCTGTTTATTCAAATGAGAATGATAATACAATCTACAATAACAAGCAATCAACCCAAGCTCCAACTAGCTTAAGCAATGGGCAAATGCTTCAATATATAGCCAAATGGGTGACAATCCCAAGGCAAATTCGTGTGACACATGTGAGGGGCACACTTCTAGGTTGGGGACAAGTGGAATGGGAGGTGGGGCGAGTTGTAGCTCCTCCCATATGCCAACTAGCAAGGAATTGCCACTTAGCAAAATGTTGGTGGAGGGGGCGAGTCATACCTTGGATGGGGATCTTCCTTTGAGAATGCGCCACCTCAAGGGAGAGGTGCGCACCTCTTCTTTGAGCACATGCTTTAATCCATTTACTTGCCACATTACTTGTCCTGTGATCAATGGGAGTTATCTTATGGCTGCCACCTTGCCTTTTGAGGCTTTACTCATCCAAAACATGTCCCCACATGTTTCCAAGAAAATAACCTCTGCTGATTTTTCTTGATTTTATTTGTCTTTTTTGGGTTTTTTGAGTAAAATTGATTTTTTAGTGATTAAAATCACTAATTTTACTCATCAAAGTGGGTACTTAGATAATGTGGGTGCTCTAGGTCCAAAAATGAGCGCACCCCCAAGGCATAGGAAAACTCCTAGTACCACTTTTTTATTACAACTTTATTTTTTAATTAAAAATTCTCGTTTTGCGGAAAATTTTTAATTAACAGAAAAAAATAAAAAAACCTAATGGGGACTTAGCACATTTTCATAAGACTCTAGGAGGATGTTTAGCATGGTAATATACATTAGACACTAGGCTTAGATCCATGCTAAGGCCTAACCATGAGTATATACTCCAACTTTGTAGAATTGAGTGAAAAAACTCAGAAATTATAAATTGTCCTTAAACAACAAAATATAATTAATAAATAAAAAAAACACTCCAGAGTAACAACTCATGCCTAAGTCGTAGGTGGCTAATATCTTTTACAAGTTCATCATGCAACATCTCTTATTACAATTTGTATTGAAAATGTGAAAAAGGGTAGTCTTATTGACCCGTTGAACTTCTGAACTCTGAATTTTGAACATGAAAATGTTTAATCTTTGGCGGCTCGCTGGAAGTCCATCCTAGTGCAACTTTGATGGATAACACACACTACTAGACACCCCTGGTGTGAAAGTACTTGCCCGAGCTACACTTTCTAACACTTCCTCTTAGCGAGGGAGGTACTAGCATTAGAGTTGCCTCCTTCATGATCTACATCTCTGTCGGTCTCTCCCTATGAATCTGTATACTCGACCTCTTCTGTATTGTAGCTACCTCTACCTGTTGCACCGAAGCCATCCGAGTATCCCCACTCATCCAACTGGGATGACTCCCACCATGTGGGTCTGCTAAGGAGAGCCTCCTGCTCTCTCAAGAATGATCCAACTGATCCTCTGCTCCTTCTGGAGCTGTAGATGGGTTGCCCCCATATCCTGTATAGTTGAACCTCATTGTGGCTGATCATAACAAGTACCCCTAGAGCTTCTCACCATGTAGAGAAAAATATGGACTCCATGGCCATAAAACTCAACTCCATAGCCCTGATCCTCCAAGGCTGCAGCTGAGAGCACATTGACTCTCATCCCTGGTACAAAGAGTACTCCAGTCACCCTTAGAGTCTTGCTTGACTCTATCTCGAGGGTCATTGTTCCTTCTCCCCGGACTGTTGCCATGTTGGTGTGAATCTCACACCTCATGAAGCTCTTAGCCTTGGTTGAGAACTCTCGGAACGCATCCTCCTCTCTAGTCATGTGATAGGTGGCACCACTGTCTATGTACCACCCTGCTCTGAGTCTTCCCTCTGACTCAAGGAAGAGAGTGTACTTCCTAAACATCCTGGAGAATTGACGTGCTGCAGTAGCCAACTGCTGCTCCTGCTCGTCCTCATCATGGTCCTCCTCCTCTGCCTGAGCAACCACTTGCTGCTCGAAAAATTTTGGGCAGTCTGCCCACTGCTCAGGCTACCTGCCCGAACCTCTATGGGCTGGCTTGGGCCCTGCCCGCACTTTCTTCGCTGCCCATGCTGTCTTGGCCCTCTCTGTGACTTTGCTGTATGGCGACCAATTTCTGCTGTGGCGACTCTGATGCTACTTCCTGCAGCATCCCACGTTGGCTCGAGCAACCGTTAACTGCTACCGCTGCTCCTAAATTCCTGTTCTTGTGGCCTCAACTCTTTTTCGACTGCAACGGTCTATCACTCGGCTTGCCCTCTTAAGCTCTGTCGGTGGTCAACCTTGCCGCGTCTTCCACTGCCCAACTCTCCACGCGACGTAGTCGACGCTCCTTGGCTAGCCATTGTCTGCCGCCCTTTCCTTGGCAGTTAATGTTCTACTGGCCGGATATTTTTACCAACCGACGGCTAGTCTGCAGCCCGTTGGCTCCTTGCTGGCAGTTGCAGGACCTCTTTGCGGTCGACTTGCAACCTTCCGACATACACGACAATTGATCACTCGTACAACCAGCAGCCTGCGTCCACGTCTACAGCTCCAGTTGACGCCCTCAGTTGCCACTCAGCTCAACCGCCCAACCTCATGTTTGTGGCTCCTTGCTTGAGCCTCCTCGTGCCTCAACAAACCGTTGGGTCTCCTCCTTTAGGCGATCCTCACTCTATGTGCTCAGCTTTGCTACGCCTCTGTCACTTCACCAAGCGGTTGGATTTACAGCCCAACCTTGCGGTGGCTCTGCTATTGACCTTTGACTCTAACCACCGTCACCTCTTCCAACCACATCCGCTAGTATCTCTTGTAGCCCAACGCTCTGCTCTATTGCCTCTGTCCCAGCTCACACCACCCAGCCTACTGCTCTGCCTCCACTACTCCCGCATGGCTCCTCTGTAGCTGCTTACTATGACAGTTGCCACAACAGCTGCTACTCCCAACAACTGTGGCCTACTTGCCAACGTCTGTTGTAGCAACCCGTAGCCTCATCCAACACCACGTCGCTGCATTCATCGGAGCCCACACTTGGTGACTGTTTGTTTCTCCTCCGCGTGGCCTCAACTGGTCTAACATGATTGATTGTCCAGCGCTCGACTGTTGCAACAGTCTTTTGTCCAATTGCCGGCAGCTGTAGCAGCTCGTGCGACCTCCTTCTCTGCCCACAACAAACTTTGTAGACACCTTCATGACCCGATCTTCCTTACTCAACCACTGCCTGCTCTTGGTCGGTGCTACCTCTGCTCACACGCCACCCCTCTGTGTTACACGCACAACACCATGCGGCCTGCACCTGTCATGTCCTCTGCCTCATCGTTGGCTTTTGTCTGCCCGAGCTTCACCTAGCCGCGTCCTCACGTCCAAAACAACTCGATCTTTGTAGTCGGTTGTACATTGTATGGCGACGGTTACCCTCTCTTATTTTTTGTTAACCCTTACCCTACAACTATTGCATAAATCTGCAAATAAACAATTCTCACTGCAAGAACGATCTTAGTGCAACAAACCTGTCTTCCGTCAGAGACCAGAACCTGGCTCTGATACCATGTTCAAATTATCTAACCTAGCACCATAAAACTAACTCAAAATAAAATCACATTTAATTGCACAACTAGGTTATCAACAAAAGCTCAGTAGAAGCATAAACCAAAATAGAAACTATACACATTACACACGAGATTTTTGGGTAAATTAAAATAACCCTTGGAAAAGCACTCTCGGGAAAACTAGTTCTGTGATGATTTATCTCCCGTCTTGGGATAATGGCCCTTCTAAGGAAATACAATTGTAGTTGATAGCCTAGCCCACCTAGCTGCTATCTCCTTAGCTGCCCCTTTGCACCCCTTCATTGGCCCCTGCCCCCAACACACTTGAGTGCTCACTCACTCTTTGTGTACCATCACTTCTAAGGCCCTAACTCGACCCTCTCTGGTAAGAACCACTTAGTTTGCTGCTAGATCACACTTAGATCTCCCTGTCTCTAGCTTAGATGGTGAGAATCACTTGTGATGTTGAGAAATGAGGCTCTCTTGGTCTTTTATAAACCCTAGCCTTTCTCTCATTTAATCCTGGTCCTTTGATCTTCTCCTCAAGATCTAGATCCGACGATGGGGACTTAATCAAGCATTGAGACAACTTAAGTCACATCCAACGGTTGTGACTTAATCTTATGTTGACTTAAGTAATCCCCACCATCACTAAGTTGTCTAGACATCATGGGGGCCCCTTCCACACTACTAGACACCCCTAGTGTGAAAGTATCTGCTCGAGCTACACTTTCTAACAGGTGAGAATGCACTAGCATGGGGGGATGTGGACCGACTAGTGAACATTCTTTGTGAACTCTCATGTTCAATCCTTGGTCTTTTGGATTTGTTTTGTGTTGCCTTCTCTTCCCTGTTAGCGTTAGAAGTCACTCCTGGATTGCTTGCAGGAGCAGAGCCTAACGCCCATCAGTTTTATGTCACGATTTGTTTAATGGGGTGATCGGATGGGTAAAGACTCAAGAAGATATAGCTTTAACTCAGGAAACCGGGCCTGGTATGTAGAAAGCAAGGGAGGTCTTGATCCAACTTCCGTCAGTAAATGGATTAAAGGGTGGTAGATGGAAGACTTGTGAGAAGGGCGAGCAAGACTGCCTCGGGCGATAGGCCCTCGGAAGCCAAGATCCTCTTGGTCGAAAGCCTCAAGGAGCTGAAGGGTGACTCGACTGGATCTTCCAATTCCGAGTCATTCAACGCTAAGAAAATCACAGGAACCGATTAGAAACAATGCAACTGTTACAGTGATCCAACCTACATCATCCTATAACAGCTACAACTCGACTGGATCCTCCAATTTTGAGCTGTTCTAACACAGTAAACAAAGAGATGGAAAAGAGGCTGACATCCATAAAGTAAGAAGTCTCCAATGCCTTATACATTAACCAGAGCGACCAACGCTTGATCAAAACTTTACAATCGGGAGCCTCGCTCAACCATCGATGCTTTACAAAATACAAAGACTGAGTCTATATACTCAGAAAATTCGCCTAACAACGGCGTGCTTAGTCACCCAAGGCTTGGTGTCCTTTGAGCCGAATTCAGACAGATATCCTTCGTCAGACGCCATCTTAACTGTGCATGGCTCCTGCAGGGGGAGTAGCTGAGTCAGTAAATGCCGAGTTAGCGTGTGCAGACCTCCTCCGGCTAGTCGAGAACTCGGCATGGCTTCTCTGGAAAAATGGGTACACAGGACCCTCTCGAGCAGACCGCTTGCCAGACCCTCCATTCCTCGCATTTAATGAATGAGGAGAAGTTTCAACCACCCTTTCTTGCCTTCGTTTACTCCAAGCGAAGACCAGGATCGAGGTCGAATTCGATGGCACCTGGAGATCGCGGTGATTCCTTCTATGAACAAACACAACGCCTTCGGCCCTTCTTGTGCAGCTCTTTTCTTTCCCAAGTGACCACGGGCTGTGACCCTGTGTTTACTCTCCAAGGTGCTTTCGGTGTTCGTGAATAGAAAGGGGTTGATCCCTGCTTCTTGAAATCGTGATGAGCGAAACGCCGAGACGGCTTAATCTGGCGCCACACGTCCCTCTAGATCTGATGGTCTTGAACTTACCCGACGATGCTGTGGGTCCGGGTCCTAGACACTCCCGACACCTCGTGCATCAGGAATATGACGGAGCTGTTCTTTGCGCCTCGCAATCGCGATGAGCGAAATGACGAGGAGCCTAATCGCGCACCAAGTGTCTCCTGTGGATAAATGGCTGAGATTGCTCCGCGATACCGCGGGCCCGACTCTGGACGCTTTCGGTGCTTCGAGGTTTGGGGTTTCGCGATGCAGAGTGATATGGAACTTTCACCCTTCGAACTCGCGACTGCCGAAAAGCCGACGTGACCAGATCACACGCCACGTATCCTTTGGATGGACGACTGCTATCCTTCCTTGCATATAATATGGGCGCGATGCATTTGTGCTAATCTTGGTGCAATACCACTAACCACGATTTTCCGCCAATCGCAGATCTGCTCTTATGGATGAATCTGGACCACCGACGATAAAATCTCGCCTGCTCGCTTGCTTGGGGGCCTGAAATGAGATTTTCTGCGTTGCGCTCGGGCGCTCCTCATGCGACTCGTTGACCCGAATGCTCTTGAGCCCCGGACAAGAAATGTTACTAACATTCCCTTTGGTATTTGAGTCCGTCTTTGGGTGGCACTTCCACACATGTTTTGACTCCTATAGTCTTACCTTCATCCCAATGCATAAGCTCACATAGATGCTTTCTCACACGGTTATAGTAACTTGTGTAATTTGTATGAATATGATGGCATGTAAATTTTGTGGTTCCACCCCCTTTCCCTCCCCTAAGCCTTGTGACATACTTCCACAAAGGTGTTAAAATCTCTTTCGGTTTTTGGGGATCATCACTATCATTTTCATTGTCATCATCCCCTTCTATTCCTTCCTCCTCTCCATGGTATGTGTTGTCCACTTCTATTTCTTCATGACTATCATGCGTATTTCGATGTCCTCCGGTTCCCACTGTTAAGGTTTAAGCTATTATTAGGTTTCTTTTCAATTTACTAGATAACCATAGCATAGATAGGATCACTGAGAGAAACACAATCACAAGATACACAACATTTATCC
>JZKD02S1828092.1:698264-712959 GCA_000966675.3 Picea glauca | reverse complement strand
AGTGACCTCTAGTAACCCTGTTTACCCCTCTTTGGCTCTGGCTATAGTCTAACGAGGTGGTTTAGACCATTAAGCCTCCTCTTCTGGAGCTCCTATTTGGAAAGGGACATTACAGGGGTTGGCTGAGCCAATCACTCTCCCAAGGTGTAAGGCGATGTACAAACTTGCAACAAATGAAATATACAAGCTGAAATGATAAACAAGAGAAGACAAGCCTCAAGGGAAATTCCCGGGGGCTTGCTACAATGCTAGAGACAAAGAAAAGAGAGAGATTTGTTAACCAACTGATGGAGCCTCTTGGGGATGTTGTGAGAGTGAATTTTGGCAGCGTTTCCCCTTGTCCTTGCTAAGAATCTGCAAAAACTAGCAAGCAAATGCTGCACAACACAAAAATGTTAAGAAAACTTTCAGTTTTTTACTCAGAAAATTTTCACATGAAACCTCCAAGTAAAATATAAAATAATTTTGACCTATCTATGATAGTTAGCTACAACAATATGATGAATACGAACATAAAACAAATCAGATCCAAAAGAGAAGCAAGAAGTGCGAGAAGATCTTGATGGAAAACCTCTTTTTGAGACTATTCCAATCAATACCTTAGAGACAAATCTGCACAACTTAAACAATATGTGAGGTATGGGAGTAGAATAATATGATAGAACAAACTAATAAGATGAAATACTTCACAACATCAACTATCCTACATATATAGATCAACAACAATACTATTGATTGATCTACCTAAACAAACTACTTTGCTCAAGAAACTAGTCCAAACCAAACACAATGCATAAAAGAACAATGTCATCTCATATGAAAAGAGCAAATCAGAATACTCTTGATTACTCCAAATCCTCTAAAGCTTTTTATTAAATCCAAATGAGAGAGCCTTGCAGCAACAAATTGCTCCAATTCTCTCAAGAGAAAAATGGGTTGAATGTATGATGGTAAGAGCAAGAAAGGATGGGGCGAAATTTCTGTAGCATAACTTTAGCTCAAAGAAATGGTGAATGAGAGAGTGAGGAGAGGTTTCTTTTATAACTCAAGAGGTAAGGTGAAGGCACTTGGATGAGCTCCAAGTGTTGCAAACATAAGCAAGGGAGTGAATCTCAAGGAGGGGGGCGCACCTCCTTAGGGTTTTGACTTGGATGAGTGAGGTGGAGTGTGGGGACAAGCTAAGGGTGATGTGGTAGGCTAGGAGGGGTGCACTAGTGATGAGAGGGGCCCCACTACTCAATAAAATGGCTTTCCTAAGGTTTCTAAGTGAAGGGGGGCGCAAATCCCCTAGGGGGCGTGAAGAAAAGAGGGGATGGGCAAGTGAGGGGGTGTGTGAAGGTTATAAGGTGGGTTGGGTAGTTTAGGGATACACTTTCTTGCCCTTTTCCATCTTTACATTTACCCATAAGCTCAATTTTACAAAATTTACAAAAATGACTTAGCAATAAAAATTACTGTTTTGACTGACCGACACTTCGGGTGGACAAATGCATAGCAAAACTTGTCCCACTGAGCTGAAACTTGGTCCATGGGTGTAGGGGGTGCCTTTCCATTTTATTTGAGCACAAATACCCCTATCAAAAGCCCAAGGACCCAGTTTTTACAATAATTGCTCAAAAACATTTAATTAATTAAATAATTAAAATCCCAACCTTAGGAAAATTAATTAAATTTAATTAATTAAAAAAAACTTATCTAGACTCGACGAAATTCCGCGAAACTTTCTACAGTGTCTAACATGGTCATTTACATCATTCCTAAACAATAGCTACCAAAGGATGAGACCATTAGAACGTCGTTCACCACTTTGGAGGAATTATTGCAAGTGTGAGGGAAAAACTCATGGGAAATCAACCAGGCTAAAAAGCCCAGTTGAGAACCTGAGGATAAAAAACCCTCGGTGAAAAGAACTCTCTCAATGAAAACATCCCAAGGTCCCTGACCTAACTATGATCCATGCAAACCTATTACATTATTAACCCACGCAGGGGTGCGAAAATTTCGTTTACAAAATTTTGTGCTGGAGGCATAAAATGCCCAAGTAGAACCAACACTATCTCCAACATATTTGCATCTGATGATGCATATATTTATGGCACATGGAGTTGACCCCCTAGTTGAATAGGCGGTCAACACATAGTATACATACCCACTGATGGAGGTTGATGGCATTGGGCCGCATACATCTGAGTGAATGAGCTCTAAGACTCCTTTCACTTTACTGTCTCTCTTCGGGAAAGGGTTTTTGATGTTCTTTCCTTGTGCACATCCGTTGCACACACCTTCATGGTCAACTTTGAATTCTGGTATAACTGTGACTACCTTGCATTACATATGGTAATGCCTTGTAGTTGATGTGAGCTAGTCTTCTATGCCAAAGTTCACATGGATTCTCAATGGAATGGGTCAAGGCTGCTTCTGAGTGACCCTTTAGCTTATACAAGCCACCTTCTTCTTTTCCAATAACAATTTCTTCTTCCATGGTTTTTCCTTTGGGCCACATAAGAACTTCTCCATCTATGAAGGCAACTTTGAATCCTTTCTTCTCTAAAATTGAGATAGAAAGTAAGTTCTTTGTCAAACCTGGTACATATAGTACATCCTTCATCTTCATTGGGGTCCCTGAATCAAGTTTGTAATTTGATTCTCCTACTCCTTTGATAGGGTATTGATAATCATCCCCAAGTGTAACTTTCTAGGGAAACTTATTTTCTGTAATGCAAGAGAGAATCTCTCTTTGACTTGTCATGTGCTTGGAAGCACCACTGTGTATGAGCCAAGTGTCCTCACCAAGTGACACTGATCCTGAGAGGGCAGAGATTAAGACATAGTCTTCAATCTGTTCTTTTATCATCTTCAATTGTATGGACATGGTGCCTCTTGTTTCTCCTCTTGTATTCTTCTTGTCTAGCTGGACAATTTTTAGCAATATGTCCCATCTTGTTACAATGGTAACATTGGTAGGATGAGAAATCATTTTCTCTTCTTTGACCTTTCTGAAATTTCTGGAATCTCCTTGGAGGGTGAGATTCTTTATGTATGAATCTGTTTTGGGGGTGAGACTCCTTATGAGTTTCTTTTTGGAAGTAAGACCTCTTTCTTCCTCCTTTAGTATGAGTAGCTAGGGCTTGATCTTTATCTTTTGATAGTAATGCTTCTCGGTTAGCTACTCTTGCTTCTTCTTGAACACATTCTTCCCAAAGACTGTCAAAGTGTAGTTTCTCCTTTTTGGCACAAATAGTTTGGATGAATGCATCCCAAGGTCTCATGAGACTATTAAAGGTTGTTATTATACGTTCGTCTTCATCTATAGTATCATCAATTGCTTCTAGTTGTACTTTGAATTGTGATATTCTGGAGAAATATTCCTGAATTGTTTCTCCTTTCTGCATCCTTGTACTTTTGAGTTGAGTTTTTAGATTCATCTTCCGATTGATGTTCTTTCCTTCATATAATCTAGTTAGAGCATCAAACATTTCTTTCGGAGTCTTCTTTGAAGTCACTTGAGGAATCAAGTGATCTTTAATAGAATCTGCAATGATTCTCTTGGCCCTAACTGTGTCCTTTTGGTGTTTTGCTTTAGCTGCAGCATCGGTAGGTTCAGGTACATCTTCTTTAATGAATCTTGCTAGGTCATTCTCTTCAAGAATGAGTGCAATCCTCTACTTCCAGGCACGTAAGTTTTCCACACCTTTTAGCTTGTCAACAAGCTTAGTGCTTGCAGACATCTTTACTTGGAGCTAGGAAAATGACCAAATATTGAAAATGCTCAGAATTTAATTTTGAACTTACCAGGAGGTACGCTTGGTTGAGGTGAGTAGCCTAGTGCAGTTGGATTTTAGAAAATCCGAATTTTGCCCCTTCAAACTTGACTAGCGGAATTCTGGATTGGTACTTCTGGTTTTCTAGTACCTCTGGTTTTCTTGTACTTTTGGTTTTCTGGTACCTTTGGTTTTCTTGTCCTTCTGGTTTTCTGGTACTTCTGGTTTTTTGGTACCGGTGAAAACTAGGGTTTCACTTTCCGAGAGTTCTATCCATTGAAAAGGTGCATTGAAGGTGCCAAAGAGTTCCCTAGGCTAGGGCACACTCTTTTAGATGATTTTTGGGCTGAAATTCCTCTTCAATAAAAAGTCCTAATTTTCTTGTACGACAACAATGACATTTTTCTTTATCCAGTGAAAGATGCTCTCTTCAACTTAGCTCTGAAACCATGTTAAGGTTTAAGCTATTATTAGGTTTCTTTTCAATTTACTAATAACCATAGCATAGATAGGATCACCGAGAGAAACACAATCACAAGATACACAACAATTGTCCTGGGAAACCCTCATGGGGAAGAAAACCCAACAAAAACTTCTTTAATATAGATAGCCAATACAATGCTAAGACAATAAACCAAACACTAGAGAATATCCAACACTGAGCAATGCGCCTCTCTCTCTTCCTTCTTTCGACAATTGGCAACTGCAGCTTCCTTCAAATTTTCCCACCAGATGAGTGAGCTGAGTGAGTGATCAAATGAGGCGTTGGCTTCCTTTATTTATACAAACTGGTAGGAGCTGGAAAAGGTGTCTCTTCACTGGGCAGGGCCAACTTGTCTTCTGAGTGGTTAAAACCACTTTAATTAGCCCGGGGGCTGACTTATCAATTTGCATAATATATTTAGGGTTTGACCAATCTGCAAAAGGGGATTTGGTCAATTACAATGCCCGACATGATCAATCCACAAAAGGGGATTGATCTAATGGATAATAACTCAATAATAAATAGAATACTCTTTGCAGTTACAATATTTCAACATCATCCACCACCATTATAATAAAAAATGGAATCAAAATGACATACCAAATTGATATCATCATCATGATTGTTGAACTTTTATAATAACTTGCTACTTGCAATAGGATGATGGAGGAGAAATGGGAAAGAGTAGGAGAAGAAAACATTCAAATATTCAACATAGCATAATATACTAGTTTACAACACATGGATTTAAAAAAAAAGAATGGACTTAAGAGCCTACTTCTTTAGTTCTCCAATGGAGGTTGAATATGACCATGGCAGCCTTCAAGCTCCCTTCCAAGCTTTCACAAATGGTAGCCTTCAATCTCCCTCCCAAGCTCTCCAATCTCTCTTCCAAGCTCTCTAATCTCCCTACAACCTTCAATATTCCTTCCAAGCTCTCTAATCTCCCTACAACCTTCAATATTCCTTCCAAGCTCTCCAATCCCTTCCAAGCTCTCCAATCTCCCTTCAATCTCCCTACAACAGCCTTCAATCTCCTCAAGAACTAGCAAGAAGCCCACTCAAAACCCTCTTAGCAAAGATGAGTGAGATGAGTGAAATGAGAAATAGAATGAGAGAAAAATGGAGTTAGTGAGTGTTTTAATCCCTTATAAACCCTAGCCATATCTTTTCCTCCCTTTTGGAATCTTCTCTTGGTTCCCAAACACCCTCAAAAAGGAAAAAAACTGCCCAAGAGGGCCTCACACGTGCGAGAGCGACTGAGAGCATTTGGGGAGCGCTTTTTTAACTCTTGGGAGTGCCCTGAGAGTGTTTAGGTAGCAATCCGGGAGCACTCACGGAGTGATGCTCCCTGAGTGCGCCCGAATTGAGCAAGGAGTGATTTTTTGGGGTTGGGAGTGGTGATATTATGGTAGTTGTGGGAGGTATCGACCTCCATGTGTAACCTCTAACTAGATTAGAATATTTTGAAAGCTAGAGAAATCCTAAATAGATGTATAAAAACCCTAGAAGACATGTCGGCTCAATAAAATAATTAATATTTAAGTGTTAGCCTCTAAAAGAAGAAGTCGGCTTGGACAAGAGACAAAGAGCACTATAAATAGAGGGCGCTTTAGTACACACTCTCACAACTCACACACACAAGTGGTGCGCAAGTTTGGAGAAGGAGTGCAACTGCAGCTACTGCAACTAGGATTTTGGTCTTGGTTTCTGGTTTATGGACTTTCACTTTGGTATGCTATTCTTGGAGAAAGAGAGATACACTATCTCTTGGTTATCTCTTGGGTCTGGTACTACTTCCAGAATCATTCTATCTGTCAAGGTTATGGTGCTCAGGGGTGTGGCTGCATGCCTATGGTTGAGTGACAATATTGAAATATTGTCTATGGAAAAGCGAGCACATCTCTTTAATTCTAACAGGTTATGGGCCCACACTATCTGCAGACAGTCTAACCATTGGAAGATAGATTGGGAAGTTATTTGTTAAGCTTGTTATGGCACCGGTTACAATTGTAGCTAGGTTTTCTAATTATGCAGCTGCAACAAACCATAACCCTTGTTTGGGCACTTTTGAGGAAGCGTTTAACCTAATTCCTTGACATCCTAGTGCGCCCTATCCTAGTGCACTTCTTGGTACCCTCAACTAGCAAAAATGCTAGGTTTGAATTTTTGGTTAAAGTCAAAGTCAAAGTTTGACTAGTCAACAGTCAAAGATTGACTTTTGGTTTAATTGATTTTGTGGTCAAAGTTGAAATTTAGAGTTTCTAGCTTGTTCTAATCATTAATCCTCTGATTTAGTTTCTAATATCCTCTTGTCAAGATGGTATATAGTTTCAGATTGGAAGACAAGCTAGACGATGCTACAAGACTTCAAAGGTATGCACTTGTATATGCTATCCAAGTTATATCATCTAGCAAAACATGAGTGTGTTTGCAGGGAAAGTATTACAGACCTTGTCCAAGCTGTAATCTTGGATTCAGTGCATTAAGAGGAACAAGCGCACCCTCCATAGCAGTTGAGGCTTCAGGTTCCAAGTTTGATTAAATTGTTAAGCTTCAAATTTGTATATATCAAGGGTGATAGTTGCTACGTTACAAATTGTGAAAGCAGTCTTTGAAAGGTTCTATTATTGCTAAGTGCAATGAATACTTGACTGCATATGAATACCATTGATATAGATGCTTATTGTACTTGTTTGCAAGATGAACTAACATTTCCTCTAGAGAGATATTTCTTGTTTGCTCTTGTTGTTCTTGTTCCAGGCATGTGCCTTTGTGAAATATGTTTGATGAACAATCTTTGCGGATGCTGTCATAGAAGAAGTTTATAAGGATGACACAATGCTTGCAACAACTACTAGATGGGCAACAATCAAAACAAATAGAAACAAACTTAAAGAGACTCAGAGGGAGTCAGACTCAGAAAGAAGTCAATAATCAAGAGGAAACTAGAATAGACTTGTGATACTTTGTAGAAAGAAAGAAGGATGCAGACGAAAGCATGGACTCTCTCAGATGGAGGGAGTTGATTACAAAATTCCAAAAGAAGAGCATGCATATTGCTCATTCAGGGATGAAGTCGGGATTAGGAGGGAGCTAATCCCCAATAATATGATCCACTGAAGAATCCGTGAATACTATGAAGTATCTGTCCATGTTCTTCATTGGAAGTAGCAACCATGATAAGCAACACATGTTCAACTTGACTCTAGAAGAAGTCTTCTTCGAAAAGAAGCCTTGAATATCTTTGGTTGTCCATCTACATTTATGTTCCTATGGCAAAAGGAAGAAGTTGGAACCTTCGGGAAGGAAGGGCATGGAATCTATAGAAGATTCCATGTATGTAGAACAATGTATGTGAAAAATTGTGAAAAAGACTTATAAATGGAAGCATTGATAGATACAAGGTGAGATTCAGGGCTAGAGGGTTCTCCCAGAAGGAGGGAGACAACTATGATGTCAGCTTGTTCCAATAACCAAATATACCTCTACCTGAGCCATTATATCTCTTGCAGTATCTATGGGTTGGAGTTTACATCAGATGGATGTAAACACTGTTCTTCTCAACAGAGTAATTGAAGAAGAAGCATATAGAACAACCTCATGTTTTTGAGGTATACTAGAAAGAGACCCATGTATGAAGATAGAAGAAGGCCTTGTATGGATTCAAGCAACCCAGTGCAAAGCCTCTCATGTATAACAAAAGTGTGGTGAAAACTTCCTATGACAGAAGAACTGTATTGAAATGGTTCTTTAGAAGTCCGGGACGATGGATTGCAAATCCATGGCAAACTCCCATGATGACAGACCTGAGGAAGTTGAGAGACTCTGATCTAGTAGACCCATCCTTGTATCAACAATTGAATGGATCGTTAAAGTATTTGGAGAATACTCAGTCAGATATTTTCTTTGTGGGACGTTTGAGTTATGATATACAACTGCATGGATTTATCGATTTAGATTGGGCGGGGAGTGCAGATAACAAAAGAAGTGCTTCTTGGATACGTTTCAGTTTGAGCCTTGCCATGATATCATGGGCTAGCAGGAAACACAAGGTTGTTGCACTCAACACTCCAAAAGAAGAATATATTGTAGCTTGTGATGCTTGTAAGGAAGCAGTGTGGCTTCGTAACTCAGTTTCTGGACTGTTTGGTCAGGTCCTGGATTCGACCGTGATATATTGTGATAATCAGAGTTGTGTGAAACTTTCAGAGAACTTGGTGTTCCATGACAGGTCGAAGCACATTGAGATCAAGTATTATGTTCTCCATGATAGAGTCTAGAGGGGAGAAGTGGTTCTTTGGTATATCTCCACAAATGAGCAGACAACAAATATTTTGGTAAAGCCTCTGTCATAGATGAAAAGTTTGTGTACTTAAGGGACAATCTGGGAGTCGTGGAGATGACTTCCTTATTGGAAAAGGAAGTGATTACTCCCAGGTTGGGAGGGAGCACTGATATGTTAATGATATATGGACAATCATTTTCCAGTTTGGAAAATGGTCCAGGTTGGGCAGTCACTTTCCAATCCGGAAAGTGGTCCAAGATTTCTGACGGACAATCATTTTCTAGTTCGGAAAATGGTCTAGATCGGACAGTCATTTTCGTAACGAAAATGGTCCGATAGATTGTTGATGTACCATAGACAACGATTCCCCTTGTGGCCAGTGTGGGGGAATGGTATAGGACAATCATTCTCCTTGGCAGTCACTTTGAGAAGTGGTCAAGCATAATGGTCCACCTCTCCGGGCAGTCATTCTTTCGAAGTTCACAGTTGTGAGCAGTTTCGAAGAATGGTCCGATATAGGAGGTTGGTGTAGGACAATGATTTTCCTAGGAAATGGTCCGAACAATCATTCCCTAGGGAAGACTCATTCCCTCCAGGTTGCACTGTGATTAATGTCGAAAGAATGGTCCAGTTAGGTTGAATGGTCTAGGTTCAACCACCAGGGACAGTCATTTGCTAGGGCAGACTCATTCTCTCTAGGTTGCAATGTGAATTGTGCCGGAAGAATGGCCCAGTTAGGTGAATGGTCGAGGTTCAGAAATCAGGGACAATTATTCTTCTATGCTTGTGAAGAATAGTCCAAACGACCCATGGCTGATGTTTAACTTTCCAAGGGCAGATGCTCTTCCAGATCTCATAGATGTGACTGGAGGAATGGCCCAGATGATTCAGTTTGTATCATGATATTGTTTATGCAGGATGACATCAGATGATATGATGTTGTGGAGACTGTATGTCTCTGGACAGTAGTGGTATGCTACGGTGGTGGATATGCTTCACTAGTAGTGACTATGTGTCATTGGTTAGTAGCTATGTGCTACTAGGATTGGTTGTGTACCACAGTCCTTTCAAAGGAAGGATAAGCAAGCAATTTGTATCCTAAGCGTATCCAGAGACGTAGCCATAAGGTTTACTACCACTGAATAGTAGTTGTGTACTACTATGGATAGACACAGTTGTGTTCTATTGGATGGCATTGTAGCAATTGCATGCTATTATTTGATTGCCATGGAGACTACCATGAGTGTTGGAGATGATTGCCATCTAGATGGATAGTCAGTGTGCTGGTGGACAGACATTCTCCCTGTGGAGAATTGTCCAGGTTGACAGATTGTTGATGTATCATGTGGTGGTATTTTCCTAAGGTACAGATTGTGGCTCGATTAGGAAAATGGTTCAAAATCGATATTCTCCTAAGGCACAATTATTGGCCCGATTAGATTGAATACTCTGCCCCCTAAGGACATGACGTCTCGATTAGGGTGGTTGATATGGGACCAATATTTTCTAAGACATATGGGTATCAATTGATCTCTATGGTACATATGACCCAATTAGAAAATATTCCGAGATTGACATTCCTGTAGGAATGGTCTATGTAGCCCATGGCGTGGCTTTCAACATCTGGGAGGACTGATATTCTTTTAAGACGTATGTCCAGATTAGAAGAATGGTCCTTGTATCACTATGTTGAGTAAGTCACTTATTCAACATCATGCTCGATTACTCAGATGGAGTATGGCTTCCAGAGATGATGCAGTTGATGCTATCGGATGATATTGATAGTGGTGATGTTGCTCGTGAGTTGATCTACGTGATCAAGAATTAGCTCGTGTGGCTATGATGATGCTACCAGTAGGATGGTCTGTTTGTGCTCAAGACCATTACCGTCAGATACCTCCCTAGCTAGGAGGGAGTGTTGATATTATGGTAGTTGTGGGAGGTATCAACCTCCATGTGTAACCTCTGACTAGATTAGAATATTTCAGAAGATAGAGAAACCCTAAACAGATGTATAAAAACCCTTGAAGACATATCGACTCAATAAAAGATTTAATATTTAAGTGTCAGCCTCTAAAAGAAGAAGTCGGCTTGGACAAGAGACAAAGAGCACTATAAATAGAGGACACTTGAGCTCATTTGGTCATACACACTCTCACAACTCAGACATACAAGTGGTGCACAAGTTTGGAGAAGGAGTGCATCTGTAGCTACTGCAGCTACTGCAACTGGGATTTTGTTCTTGGTTTCTGGTTTATGGACTTTCAGTTTGGTATGCTATTCCTGGAGAAAGAGAGATATGCTATCTCTTGGTTATGTGTTGGGTCTGGTACTACTTCTAGAATCATTCTATCTGTCAAGGTTATGGTGCTCGAGGGTGGCTGCGTGCCTATGGTTGGGTGACAATATTGAGATATTGTCTATGGAAAAACGAGCACATCTCTTTAATTCTAACAAGGAGCACATCAACACTCCTTGAGCGCTCTCGGATTGGGAAAAGAGTGATTTTTTGGGGTCGGGGGAGCGCGCTCTTTGAAAATGTTGCCAAGAGGGAGTGTTTAGGAAGTGCGCTCCCAATTGTGCTTCTTGAACGCTCCCTTTGGGAGCGCGGTTCATCCTTTTTGACAGAAGAGAAAGCATCAAGTAAGAAGGAGTTGTCATGTTTATCAAGCCATCTTTCTGTGAACTTCGTTTGGAAGGAATCCCATCCATTGATGGAGCCTGCTAGAAGAGCCTTGTACCATGCTCGTGCATCCTCCCTCAAGGGTTTGCATGAACATTTTCATTAATACATCTTTGTGCTCAATCTCCAGATCGTCTCTGAACTTCAAGAATGTGCTCAGATGTTCGACTACAGTAATAGTGTCACTCCCTGAAAACTTAGGCAAGTGATCCCTATATTCTTCCGTGGTAATTGCATGCAATTGTCCTTGCAACTGAGTCAAATCTAAAGGAGCATAAACCGTGAGAGAAAACCTCTTCGATTGCCCTGCCATATTTTGCGTAGGATTTAAAATATGAGAAATAGGAGATGAAGGAATATGTGGAGAATTTACTGAAGGTGATGGAATAGTCGCTGTGATACTTATCATTGTACTGTTTGATGTGATAAGCGAAAAGGTCACCTGGGCTGTGGATACAACAACAATACCAATTGTCAAGGTTGGTGTGCTCCCAGGTGGTGTGATCGGTCTGTTTATGAATAGAAGTTCGGGCTTGTCAAGCGTCGGAAATAGATCTCATGACAGATCAAATCTAGATGATTTTCTCAAGTTCCCTAGTGGATTTCACCTTGTTTCATGTGGAGTCGCTAGGTGAGTTTTAAAATAAACAAAAGGAAAATAGAAAAGCTCACCAGTGTCGTTATTGAAATCCAGGAATGATGATGAATCCTTGACAACGACGCCAATTTGTTAGCACAGTTTTCTGCACTTAGATCTGCTTTAAAACAACAATAAAATCAGCAAGAAAACTGTGTAATTTTAGAGAATATTGCCCCAAAGTGTCATCGACAGATCCCTCTTCGTTCAGGCTAGTGCTTGCCAACCTCAAGAGGGTGTCCCTAGGCCTTCTTTCTGCTGTTTTCAACCTGTAAATCTGCATAATAAACGACAAAAACAACAAAGAAGATTGTTTTGTGGTTGCGTTTAGACAACCAAAGGGTTTAAAATGTTTGTGGTGGAATCCCTGCAACGTTAGCTGAGAAAAGATGAAAAGAAGGATAGAAGATGCGCTATTAAATGGCTGAAATGCACCAAAATAACATACTAAAACTTCTAAATTATGCACAAATAACATTCACAATACCAACGATCTGTGAGAGCTAGATACGAGCATAAGAAGGTTCTATTTCTGAATTGCCAAGAGGTTGGTTGCACCAAAGAGGCAAATTACAAAAAATGGTTCTATGATGTGCCTTGCACTTGAGAAGAGAAGCTAGAATAGAGAGGGAGAGAAAGAAATCTGATGGACTAGGTCGTTGTTGAAGAAGATCCAACCCTGTGCCAATGGAGAAGCCCTACTAATATAGAGAAAGGAGGTGCATATTCCAATTAAGACTCTTCTTCCAACCATGCACATGAGTGAATGAGGGAGTGAGAGATGCCATGTGTCTCAACTGGAGAGAGAAGTGATGATGCACATGAGTCAAGCTGAGTGGGGCACCTGTGGATCTAGAGAAGAGTGGAGATAACTCTAAGCACTCTAAGTCTAACTGAGTTCACTGAATAGTAATTGAGGTGTCATTGAGTGAGAAGTCCATGCATGCAATCATAACTGAATGAGGACCGAGGGAGGAGAGTGGAGGCACACTAGTCCAATTAGGAGTCTAATTCCAATGAAGTAGTCATCGAACTAGAGAGAGAGGTGCTTCACGTAAGGGGATTTGAACTAGGCACTTGTTGACACGAAACTAGCCAAATGCCCAACAACATTGGTGACAACCAATTGAGCTAACCCCTTGGGCTTAATTTCCTACACAATTATCTAAAAACATATAGGATTTATATGTCAATAGATATTTGCTCCCCAGATTTGCTATCATTGGTTTTTATTTGTTATTGTTACACTAACAGAAGCAATGTGCTCTTACAACTTGTGGTGGGAGAGATCTCCATGTATATATGTATGTGGATAACAATAATAAAGTAAAATGGAAAAAGATTGAGATCCAAAGTTTAGACTTGATTGGCAAAAAAGGAAAAAAGAAAGTGCCGACGTATAAAAGTAAGAAGATAGAGAGGAAAAAAAGAAAGATCCATTTCAATCCTAGATCTTTTAAGTGGTGAGAGGTTTGCAGATGTGTATTTTTTGATTTGTCTCGATGCTTAATAGATCTAAGGTTGAGATGGATCTATGCAGGTCATATTAAACTGGAGAGCTCTAATGTACCCAAAACCTTCTGTGCACTTTGAGGATATGGGGCAGTCTTTTAACCACTCAATTTCACACCAATTTTTGCTCAGTTACCATATCTCATTGTTTTGTTATTAACTAGCTGCCATATGTAGGCATGACAATACAAATTATGCAACATTGTGTAACCATTCAATTATCCATGAGGCTATAAATTATAAATGTAGGCTAGTACCGGTAGTCGAAATTGAATAGACTGGAATTTAATTCAAACCATGACATAAACCATAATAATTCAACACAATGCACATGTATATCCATAAACACTTATCTATGTTGAATTGCCCACCAAGTAGTTGTAGAAGAGGGACATTCCACCCAACCATAGGCTCCCTGCTGCATCAGTTCTCTCTGCAACAGAGGCCACCCTTGAGTTGAGGCTATGAATCCACATGGGTGAACTCTTTCCATGGTTGGCTCTAATTCTTTTCTCATAGCTCAATTCCCAGGTTCACAGCCAATAATTACATCCATAGAAATTTCCAATCCACAACCCTCTTTCCCATTAGCCTACACAACCCAAGGAATGTGATCCCCTTCTTTGCTTAGCAGCCCCTCAGGCTATCCCACTTCCATCCATCGCTCCAACACAGGTTGGCCAAGAAATCTCACTATTGGGATTCCAAGGATTATCAACTGTAGCTAAATTTATTTGATAACTGTGATTATCATCCATACAACCACAATTCTCACTTAATTCATGGCTATAGTTTCATAGTTCATTGGCAACATGCTCATGGCAATTTGCTCAAGGATAATTCTCTTGATTTTCCCAACCAAAGGTTAGTTCACAACGTAATTTGTACTCCTAATAGTTTCAACTCTTTTCTAATTTGAATGACACGCAAAAGAACATTTGAACTCCCCTTTCAAACCTTCAACACAATGATAGTTTTCTTGCATGGGAAAAAAGGTAAGGTCTAAGTTGCAAGGCATGGAGAGGCCCTGTAATCTTACAGAGACCCATGTATCTCCTTCATGCGCTAACCCCCTCAACGACTTGATAAAACAAGATTAATTAATAATTAAGGGACATAATTAAGGTGGTGAAAGGACTTTTTTTAAGTCACTTACTAAGGTCCTTGTCTTTTCCCTCTTGTGGAGTCATAACCCCTCATTCTTTTGTCCTTCTCTTCTGCAGTTAGTCATGTATTTTATTAACATTCATTGTCTGGTTACAAATTACATTTGTTGACTTATTATAGTTCATGATATATATATATATATATACACACACACACACACACA
>JZKD02S1828092.1:617716-688842 GCA_000966675.3 Picea glauca | reverse complement strand
TTACCCTGGTTACAAACCAGGGGCCCTAGAGATATCTAGGGTCTTCAATGCTTGGTCCCAGACCAAGACTCTCATGCCCCAGGCATGGTTACCCTGGTTACAAACCAGGGGCCCTGGAGATATCTAGGGTCTTCAATGCTTGGTCCCAGACCAAGACTCTCATGCCCCAGGCTTGGTTACCCTGGACCCAGTCCAGGGGCCCTAGACATTTGTCTAGGGTCTTTATCAATTTGGTCCCAGACCACATACCCCAGGAGTGCACTGGGGGCCCTAGATCTTGTCTAGGGTCTTAGCCATCCTCCGGGAGAATGGTTCTCGCTGCTGCATGTAAATTTAACAGTCATGTTGCCCCATGTTTGCAGTTAAACCAGAAGGCCAACCTATTAGTTTTTGATACAACTGCCAAAGTTAACGGATCCATGGGAGGTTGTTAAACCATGTCACAAGTCCCGAAGGAGGTGCTAATCACCAAGTCAACAATCTCCCCCTCAACACCAACTGAGGTACTCGACACCAACCGAGCGGATTCAAACCCGCGACCTTTTGCTTTCATACTAATTGTTGGTCCATGTTTGCCGTTAAACCAAAAGGCCGACCTATTAGTTTCCGTTACAACCGCCAAAGTTAATGGATCTATGGGAGGCTGTTAAACCATGTCACGAGTCTCGAAGGAGGTGCTGACCACCAAGTCAACAGGTCAGGAAATCTCACTGTTTGGATTCCGGGGATTATTAGCTGTAGCTAAATTTACTCAATAGCAGTGATTATCATCCATACAACCATAATTCTCACTTAATTCTTGGCTATAACTTTCCATAATTCGTTTACAACATGCTCATGGCAGTTTGCTCAAGGATAATTCTCCCGATTTCTCCAACCCAAGGACAGTTCATAGTGTAATTCAAACTCTTGATTGTTCAGGCTCTTTTAATTTGAACAACACCCAAAGGAACATTTCAACACCCCTTTCAAACCTTCAACCGAATGATAGTTTTCTTGCATGGGTAAAAAGGTAAAACTTAAGTTTCATGGAATGAAGGGGCCATGTAACCCGATGCAGACCCACATACCTCCTTCATGTGCTAACCCCCCTATGGCTTAATAAAACAAGATTAATTAATAATTAAGGGACATAATTAAGGTGGTGCAAGGATTTTGGGTTAAGTCACTTACTAAGGTCCTTTCCGTCAGTCTACTTAAGCCCCCTTGTCTTTCCCCTCTTGTGTAGTCATAGCTCCCATTCTTTTGTCCTTCTCTTCTGCGGCTATTGATGTATTTTACTAACATTCAATTTTTGGTTACAAATTACATTTGCCGGCTTATAACCATTCATCATGTATATACATAATACTGAACCGGGGATCAAAACTGGGGTATTACAAGAGCATTTAGATTTTGAAAGCAATCTTCCTTCCAGCTTCCCTACTGTCGATATTTTTTGGTGGTGTGATCCTTTATATTAAAGTTGAGAGCATTTATTGCTACTGTCGTTTATAGCTGCTTCAAATGTTATTTGTCCTTCAGATGAAATATTTTTTATGTTCTTAGCACAAGACATGCATATGGAAAACTGTATTGTTTACAATCATCTAAAACTTGAAGCTATTAACTTGAAGCACAGCTTCAAGCAAGGAATTTAATTGGTTGTGCATTAGCATTCATAATCTGTTTAATAATGCTTGCATTCCTTCAAATTATAGTAGATACATTGTGGTGTGCAGTTCTTCAAATTATAGTAGATGCATTGCAGGTGTGCATTTCTTCAAATTATAGTGGATGATTTGCAGGTGTGCATTTCATGTGAGTGATATAAATACACTATATTTGATGGACATAAGCAAACAAACTTTCTAGGATTCATTTGTTTGGACGTATAATCTTTCCCTCAACATTTCATAAGATTTGACACACTGCTTGGTTTTTGCAGCTTGGTAGTCTCTTATCTATTGCTATTCTTGTTCTTCCTGGTACATTGTATTTTATTAACAACACATTGTCAACATCATTAAGAAGGTGTCCACCCTAGATGTTGTGCATTGGAAAAACAATTGGCAAGAAATATTTGAATCACATTTTCTTCTGTGCTTGTATCTTCATATTCATGAGTTGAAAAAAGTTGCTTGGGACGCTGTCATTTTCTGCCTTTTATGACATTTAGAACTATATCCAGTCATATCTTTTAACCGGATTTTGATACAAGATAGGTTGTCCTATTTGGAGAAAAATTCTTATCATCGTCTAATTGATGGATTGTCTTTTCAGGTCAGCAACACCTTGCAAGTGTACTGGTGATACGCGGGGTGAATATGCCTATGATAAAGATGGCCTGCTCATTCCACGTCTAGCTTATAATGTATGAACAAAACTAAAAATCTTTTCTCATTCATAGCATTATGATCTAGTTATCAATTCAGTCTTGTTTCACGGTCATTACCTTACATGATGTTTGACAATCTTACAAATTGATCCTGATGTTAAGAAACACACATGAAGCTAAGTTGTATGGTACTACTGATACAGATATGATATCTGAAACAGATACGGCAATTTTTTAGAAAATCAGGATGTGATATGGCTAGGATATGTCATACATAGATATATATATTCATATATTCCAAAGACAAAAATTGATTTGTTCTGTTTATCAAAAACAATGGTTCAAGGCACAAGAGTGCTTACAATACTACACAGAGTGCACAAATCAGGAAAACATCCTCAAATCCTGAACCCGAAGGCTTGAAAAAGTAGTCTGAAGACAATGGCTCCAATGCAGGGGAAAAAACTCAAGATAGCTCCAAATATCAAAATACCAAATTTCACTTCCATGTAGGGGAAAGCCAGAAAACCAAGAAGAAATTGGAGAAATCTCAAAGGTGGAGAGAAAGGCTGCCATAATTGGCATTGGGTCAAGCTACATGATCTAACTGTCACTGAGATTTGGATTGTTATTGGAGAAGGGTTCCATATCAAGTACAAACCCTAGAGCCATCATTGGCTAGGAAAGGTACTACCAAGAGAGCGACATGGAGTGCAGTCGCAAAACAATCAGATTTTCCTCATCGCCAAGGGGGGAGATGATCCAGTTCAGATAATGCACTAAATCCACAGGATCCATTTACCTTAGCATCTTGAAGACAATAGGTCCTCCCATTGAATGGAGTTAAAGGTAGAAAATGAGCTCTCCAATACATGCCAATCTTCCAAGAGTGCAGCACATAACATGGGCCTAAGCATTGCGATTTGAAACGTAGAAGATACACAACGATTAAAAAGGAAGCCCCCATAAGCTGTCTGCCAATGGTGGATTTCAATAGTCGCTGTGAGGGATCTTAGATCCATGAGATCGACCATAATTACCCCCCCAGATTCTTTGCTTAGTCCAATTGCTTTCACAATGCTTAGGAAATATATACAAATTATACTGTAGACAATTTCAACACAGGCTCTTCTCAAAGATGTTTATAAGCGTCCAACTGTGGGTGACTATGGTCAACTCCTCCTCGTAACAGCATGTTAACCATTTTGCTCTCTTTTACACACACACACACACATGTATATCTTCCAAGGAATGCCTTGCGGGGAAACCCAAGGGATGCTTACCCACTTTCATGGTTGGCATCCCTAGTTAACTTGTTAGTGTAGACTAGTGTGCCTATCCAAGGGGATTTGATCCGAACACCTGTTGGCATAGAACTAGCCAAATGCCCAACAACACTAGTGACAACCAATTGAGCTAATCCCTTGGGCTGTTTTACGTGTATATATTATATATGAAAAAGAAACCAAGAGTCTAAAAATTTAGAATACCATTCAATAGTTTCAAATTTGGAAATAAAGCCAAAAAGAGTTATCATTAAAAGAGGCCCAAGCCCTCTATTTATGACTTGACCTGTAAGAAATTATTGTCATCCATCTTCTTTTAAATGTTTCTTATTGTGTTTTTTCTTCTTTATTTTAGTGATTGAAAATTTGGTTGAAACCACTGAAATGTTGACCAAAATGGTTGAAACCACTGAAATGTTGACCAAAATGGTTGAAACCATTGATACAATGTTTCAAAAATTTGAAACGTGATTAAAATGTTTCAGCTCTGTTTTAGAGGCATTTCATCCAAGGGAACGTTTTCAAAATGTCGAAATGTGTTTCGAACACCTCTAGCTAGAGTTTTTGTAACATAGCCCTAAACTTATGTTTTTTAGGATTTGATTTATTTAGGAGATAGATTTAATATATCTATAGTTTTTGTTGATTTAATATATCTCTAGTTTTTGTGGATGGAAATTGTATATTTTTAGATTTTGGTAAAACTTCTATTTAATTGTATAACTCCTGGTGATGTCGGAGGAGCAAACAATGAGCCCAACATTAAAATATTACTAAGTGTACTTTTATATTATGTGATCATATTATATCAAAGTTAGCAACTCTAAATATGAAAAATATGTAACTATTAAATGTTAAGGTTAGTGTTAAGTGGTTGATGTTGAAATTTTGAGAATCAGGCAATTAATGCAAATTCCTAAATTTCACCTCAACCTTGAGGTTTCCCGGATGTATTCCCTGTGAACGTACAACCTTAAGGCTGATCTGAAATTTTAAACTATCACAGCAAATACTTAACATCACTTCAACCCAAATCACAAGGCGGCCCAAGAGAATAGATACCAATCAAGTGTACTTCAAAGCCAACAAGTTACAGCGCTCAGGGCACACTTTTTAAGGCATATAACAGATCTAAAAGGTCTTATTACAGCAGATTATAACAATGGTAAATTTACTCCTTTATCTATAAGATATGTTTTACATCACTTAAAAAATTCAGCAATATATTATGTGAAATCAGCATGTACAACTAGTGCTAGATTCTACTCAATCACGAAGATAACATAGGTTGAAAATCAAGTCTGCAAGTACACAACATTTGTACAACTGGAACATTTCATATATATATATATATATACCCTAGCTAGGGAGGACATAGAAAAACTCTAGCCATCAACTCCTCCTAGCTAGGAATCACTCCTACCAAAGTTAATTTCTCCACCAAAGGTCTTCAAGAAGCTAGCATCAACACTGGCAAGTCCTCCTTGGCACACATACTTGCATCCCGCAAGTGTACAAGATGTCTGCATTTCTCTTCTTCACAATAAGCACACCAAGTAGCACTAGGCTTTCCAAATGCCACAAAACCCTATTCCTCTTTTCTCACGAATGTTTCCTTTGCACCTCTAGGGTTTATCACAAACCCTACACTTCTTTGCTTCCTTAGGGTGAAACCCTTACCATAGACTTTCCTTTGAATTCCCTTCAAGAAACCAGTGCCCAAGACAAGGAGAGCAAATATACATGAAGACAAAGTTTGACCTAGTCTCACATCTCTAATTAAAGAGTGTGAGAACAAGAGTGAACAAATACAAGCGAGTGAAATGACTCTCTCCTCCCTCTATTTATGTTAGAGGTGAGGGAGGCCTACAATCATAAAGTGGATCAAGTTCACAACAAGCAACCTATCTGATGACTTAATAAGCTCACATGTGGAGCACTCCAACTTCAAGTGATACATGTCAAGCTCCAAGGTGATTATGTCTGTCAAGCAAGGCTCCAATGCCGAACTCTCCTCAAGCAAGGCCCAACACTCCTCCAAAGGTCTTCAAAGCTCCGATGCACCTTCTAAGCCATGTGTACCTCTGGGTCCATCCAAGCTACAGCCTACATGATCACTCCTCAATCTAGGCAGCAAGCCAAGTACAAGCCTCGATGCAAGAAACCAAGTGTCCCCATGCCATCTAGGGATGAACGTCGTCCTTTTAGCAAGAAATTCCTCCTCCACCAAGGCAAGTCCTCCTCTTAGCAAGAAACCCACTCCACATGTGGACATCATGAAGAATGTCATCATGCTATCTAGGTCTCCAATGATCCAAGGAGGAATGCCACACAAGCACCGAGACAAGGCATAACAATCAACGAGGAAGCCAACTCCAATGTGTATTCCATCACGATACAACCAAGGGTGATCCATAGACCATGCACCCCATATCATATGAAGCATCCTAAGCATGGTGTAAATACTTTCAAAGTAACGTCAAAAGTTAACAGTTAAACCACCTTAATGGCCCTATAGAACTATTAATATTGTATTAAGGAGTTGATGTATTTGAGAGACATACAACAACCTATCTATGGGTAGATTGATTTGTTGTGTTGTCATTTAGTATATTTGAGTATTATTCTCTTCACTTTCAGCTGAGGGTTGTAAGGTGTTGTTAGCACCCTCTTCTTCACTGCTTCATTGTGAAAGGCATCAAAGTCCTTGGAGGTGAAATCTCTTCCATTTTCAAACCTCAACACATTAATCTTCTTACTTGTTTAATTATCTACGAGAGATTTAAACTCTTGGAACTCGTCGAGTACTTCATCCTGTCTTCATACAGTAAATACAAGTTTTTTTAGAGGAAGCATCAATGAGAAACATAGTAAATGTTCCCTATCGGTGAAGTTGACGTCATTGGTCTAAATACAAGTTTTTTTAGAGGAAGCATCAATAAGAAACATAGTAAAAGTTACCTATCACTGAAGTTGAAGTCATTGGTCCACATATGTTTGAATGGATTATATCAAGAATCCCTCTTGGTCTATGTTCACTGCTCGGGAAAGCAATCTTGGCATGCTTGTTGAGTGCACAACCCTTGCATGCTCCTATCTTTGTGATCTTGAAGTTCAACAATCCTTGCACTATGTTCTTCAAGAGAGGTAATACTCCATAGTACATGTGACCAAATCTCATGGAAAAGCTCTCACAATTTGTCACTGGCATGTACTAAAGCTCCATGTTTGATCGAATCAATTAACAACCTATAAAGGCCACCTTCTTGCACACGTTTGGCCAAAACATGACTCATGTCTTGATTGTGATCTCTAATAATAACTTGATCATCAAACTCAACGACTCACCTAAGATTTGTCATGGTTGAAAGAGAAGATTCTTTGTTAAAGTATGAACATATAAAATGTCATCCAAAGTATGAACATATAAAATGTCATCTGGCTCAAGAACATTGCCTAATGGCATGTGAAATGAGATAAAACCCATTCCTGTGATTGAATAAGTGGCATCATCGCCCAACTCCACTTGTATGTTGACCTCTTGTTCTTGTAGTTTGTTGAAATCCTTCTTGTTGAAGTCATCTGTCTAGATGCTCCAATGTCCTTTTACCACCCTACAGTAGAGATGGTGTGAGTGGAAGGGCGTGAAACCAAGGAGAAGGTTGTTTCAAGCTTGGATGCTAACTCATCCATTCTTCTTGAAGCTTCTTCACTACTTGCAATTTGCTTATACTGTTGTTGCTTGCCCTTCCCCTTCTTCTTCACAAAATGTTGAGATGCATAAAGGTCCATCTTGTGGCACTTGAAATAGTTTGTGTGACTCGAGTCTCTCTTCTCTTGATTCAAAGAACCCAAATCTTCTTTCTTTCCCTTCTGACCCCATTTGGATTGTCCTCTCTTATTGCTACTCACTTTCTCGTTAAGGGCTAGGTTTTGGAACTCCTCCACTTTGGATAAAACTATCTCTATCCTTGTCTCCTCTTGGATGAAATCATCTCAAAGCTTCTCAGGGTTGGGCAACATCTCATGAGCACAAACACCTTGAACAAAAGGTTCCCAAGATGAAGAGTACCCATTTAGTGCTATGGTTACAAACTCTTCATTCGTGACCTTCAACCCTATGGTAGTGAGATGATCTCTTAACTTAATGATCTTCATCAAGTAGCTAGCCATCGTGTTTGTGTCACTCTTGCATGTGGCAAAAAGCTTGTTCTTCAGGGGCATTTTGCATGAAATATTCACACTATGATACAAAGTGATGAAGGCATCATACATATCCTGAGATGACTTCTTCTACGCAATGAGAGGGATCAAGTGGTCCTTCTTAGAATCAAGAATGATTCTTTTTTCTTTGGGCGCCTTCTTGTCATGTTCATTCAATTGTATGAGATAGGTAGTGATTGTAGCTTCCCTCGACAAAACACCAAAGTTCAACCTCCTCCAACAATGTTTGTACTCTCCACTTCCAAGGTGTAAAATTGGAAGTGTCGCGGTTGAACTGTTTGAGATTGAGACTAGTCATTCCTGCAACTTCTGAAACTCACCTCAACCAAACATATTGATCAATAACAAATTAGATCAACAACCTATCATAGGTGTAGAGAAACACTCCAATCATTGGAGCTACATAGATATCTCACCCACAAGCCCTCATAGGTTTGTGTTTTTATCTCAATTATGAACCACTCCAATCGCTAGAGTCTTTGAGCATAACACCCATTGAAATCTTTCAACAACTCCCTGTCACATGAAACAACCCACTCCATACATGTATTCTTGGAGGATTTCAGATTTGTAGCTTTGATACCATGTGAAATTTTTGACATGTGGGTATGGGACGGGAACAAGGATGGGTATGAGGAATATGGTCCTTTGGTATGAGTACCCATGCTACTTAGCTGAAAATTATTGCATCAAGCACAAAATCAGAATCACACAATCACACATCTGTCTTATGTATTAATTGAAAGAAGAAAATAGATTGCAAAGACTTAAACCCTATCTCAGTAATTGTCCCAGTGGAAAGCCCTACCTCTCCTTTATAGACTAGGAGAGTTAGGGTCTACAAAAATAGAACCATCTTTTGAACAATGCCCAAGTTAGGAAGACAAACCTAATCCTACTCACTACCTAGAAGAGCACCCGAGTATGCATAAGAAAGCTGCCTAGAAATCGTACAATACCTAAATAAATCTTTTATCAAATACCAAATGTACTCATGAACATACTTTTAGCTTGCTGCCCAAACAATTTCACTTATTGAGTTTTCTAATTTTTAATTAAAATCGCATGAAACAACAGTTAATAAATCTAGATTTAATGTTCATCTGACCTCCTATGCTTCACATAAAAGTATTAGATCACTTAGGGATGCCCCCTTGTGGTTTCAAAGCACCTAATTGAAGTGCAGAGAGATTTTGAATGAGGTGACATTGGTTCATAATCTTATAGTTATCCAACCTTCTCTTTGGTTTCTTGATAGGAATTTCTAGGTGATAACGAGGCTTATAAAAGATACTACATAAAATATTTAAATTTTAATAAAAAATTTCTATATTCGTGTACATCAATGCAAATCCGAACCATCAGACAACAAATATGCAAAATTTTCTCATGTATATAGCATGTAAGGGTGAATATAGCAAAATGACACCAAGTATGATACTTGTCTATGCCAAAATATATTAACATTGAGTCTCTAAATGGCTCTAGAATCCAAAAAATATCACTCCAACAAATCACCACAAAATATCATTAAAATATGCTATCCAAAATCAGCCCACAAATAGTACCAAATCAACTCCAAGCTTGCATTGAATCAAAGCTCTTTGTCACAATGTTCAAATCTCCAAATGCTCACAAATGATCCATGATGAGAGTGTTTTCTGGTAATAATTTTTCCTATTACTCACTAAATTCCATATACTTAGTTCAATTGCTTCTTGAACCAGTTTGTGTACATTGGTTGATAACCAAAAAATGGCTCTAGAATCCAAAAAATATCACTCCAACAAATCACCACAAAATATCATTAAAATATGCTATCCAAAATCAGCCCACAAATAGTACCAAATCAACTCCAAGCTTGCATTGAATCAAAGCTCTTTGTCACAATGTTCAAATCTCCAAATGCTCACAAATGATCCATGATGAGAGTGTTTTCTGGTAATAATTTTTCCTATTACTCACTAAATTCCATATACTTAGTTCAATTGCTTCTTGAACCAGTTTGTGTACATTGGTTGATAACCAACACAGGGAATGTACCCCTTGATCTGAACCCTATGTAGTAATGAGGTGGCTAATCTCATTACAAACAAATGTACGCTATGGATTTTTATTGTTTGTTCCATACAAGAGTTCAATGCCTATGTTTCGGTCATACGATTCTACAATTCCCCCTACCCTCAATGTTTCAGTAAAAGACCAAGGTTGCATTGTTTTATTTCTTATAGTGCTAAAATGTTGAAATGTGGAAAAGTTGTTATCCTTTGTTCCTAGATCCATCTCCTTTTTTCCTCTCACTCCCTGTGCAATTGCCCGTGTTTAGAGTTAAGGGTTTTTCAGGCCTTAGCATATATTTCATACTTCTCATACTTTCTATATGTTTCTTTTTATAGGAGCCATTTTGGTGCTCCCGCTTTGTAATGACATCATTATGCTAAGCAGTCCCATTGACCTACTCTTGTGGTCATAAAATTATCTTATCTCATCTATAAGATTGATTCTTTTTAAAGATTCTAGTCATTGGATGCCTATCATTATATTTTGTAAATTTTCTTTTCGTTTGGATAGTTTTTTACTATCTAATTTATGATCTTATAGAAGAAATGTGTAGGAAATCCTATTGTCATTTGTTTCTTTAGTACTCATATTTTTTTATTGGGCTTGCTATTTTGCAGTATTGCTCTTTGGATGGGAGGAAGAATCGAACGTGAGTATTGCTAATCCCTAATTGTGTAATTTACACATGGTAGTATTGCTTTTGACATTGTTAAACATCTTTTGCAGAAATTATTTGATCTTTGTGTGCGATTCTTGTTTAGATGTATGAGATTCTTAGGAGTGAAAATTGTTGTTTTGTCCTATGGGGGATCTACACGAAAATAATGTGAATCTTAGGTATAGGGTGAATTGTTTGATTAATTTTGTGTTATTCACTGTCTAATGATAAATACATGTATATTGATATCTCTCATGGGAGACATAAGTTGGACAGCACTACTATGTAAACATAAAAAGACATATGACTTATATAAATCACTTAAGTCAGTTTACTTTATTATGCCAACTAATACAAAAGTACTAAGCTACATAATGATACATTATAAAATGACCATTATTAGAACTTAAATTCTATCAATCTCCCTTATGGTCATATGGGAAACTACCTCAACCTTTTTCCTTGGAATACAATTCATTCCACTCTCAAGCCCATAAGCGAGAATGAGATTGCTAGTACTTGCCAGCACCACTAACAATTGGGTCACGAAGAACACCAATCAACATTTGGCTCACGAAGAGCAAAACATGTCACAAATTGGATTTGAACTCGGGTGGAGAGGATAACATTCATCATCTCAATTGCTCGAGCTAGACCCAATTGACAGAAAAATATTTGGAAACGTCTCGTCCCACCCTCAAGCACTTAAGTCAGAGTGAGATTGTTGGTACCTTGATAGTCCCAATCAGCCCATGTGGTTAAATGTGTCACAAGCAGGATTTGAAGTTGGGCGGGCATGATAACAACTTCTCTGCTCTAGCTTATTGTTTGGAACATGCCTTGTTTTGTACATGAAGTCATTTTTGACAGAAAACTATATAATATAAATAAAGATCAATATTGTATGTTGGAATACAACTTCAGCTATTGTGTGAAAAATGAAATAATATCCTCTATTGTTTTTTGGTTCTAACGAGTCTTTTTAAAATAAATCTATTTTGTTCTAATTCTTGATCATTCCTTTTCTGCACTGCCAGGGACTTTATTACCGAGTGCAACGTATCTTGCCCTTGTGATTTTTTGTCATGTGGCAATCGAGTTGTACAAAGAGGATTGAAGTACAGAATACAGGTATATTTGACTTGCATTTGTTTCTGTTTGAGTTTCTATTCTATTGAACAATACCAAGCAGTGCTTTGTGTATCGCATGGGTCAGTATTTATGATCGTGAGCTTTAGCCTTTATCATAGTTGACAAAAGGTATGCTTTGTTTTGCTTTAGATATTAGATTTCTTTCTTAATGTTGTAGTCTTGTAGTGAAATTAATGAGAAATTTACACGGGCCCGTATATCATCCTTTAGTTGTAAGTTTTTCCTTTCATACTTTGCAATATATGATCATTTCATCATATACTTGTCTGAATTTTACAAACTAATCTCTAATTGTGGTACCAAACGTTATTTTTCTTCTCATTTGCTCAGCTAAAGTTTGTTAATCATATCAAACCCTTTGGTGTATATTGTACTTGGATTATATTAATGTGCATGTCCACTAGTTATTTGCTATTCGGTGCATAGATATCAGCGTTGGATAGGTATTATCTGATGTAACTGAGAAGGCTAATAAAAGGTTGATTACAAAAGAAAGAACATACAAATTTTTTGAAAGTATATTGTTTGTTGCTTCTCCTTTGTTGATTACAATGTAAAGTTGTTAAAAGATGGTGCTAGTTGATTGCTAGATGTATTTGAGCCCATTTATTGTTATGAAACTATGCTTGTATTGTTGAGTTCTGGTGTACCGAGGGAAGTGGTTCCCTTGTGGTTGTGGGTCTCTAACCACAAGAGGGAAATATTTGACCCATTGTGCCTTATACTTTATGTCTAATTTCACTTTGACATTTTCCTAAGTCAAAAGGGTGAAATTTGTCACTTGAGTGAAAAGTGACTATTAATTCACTTTGTGGGTGAATTGGGGGACATAAAGTGAATGATGGAAATTTAATCCAAAGTGGGTTTTGAGTTGAGATTCTTTTTGAGAGATCTCAACCATGGATTAGATATGGTTTGGAGTGATCCTAGCCATTGATATTTTTAGGTTTCCCTATGATTCCTTAAGAGGGGCACATAGGGAAAAAGGAGGCTCATTCACTCTTTTGTTCTCTTGGAGAGCTAGAGGAGAGCAATGGGGATGGGAATGGAAGCAAAGGATGAGGGCAGCAAGGGTGCCTCCTTCCATGGAGGGCTCTAGGAGGCTTTGGCTCCTATTTATTTGTGGTGTTCATACTTGCTTGGAGGAGGGCGCACTATAGGAGGAGGGTGCACACCTAGTGAGCATGAGTTATACTTGGCAGTTTGCTGTTTGGTTTGTTTTGTTGGAGAGGTAGCACACAAGAGCAGATTTGTGTGCAAGGGTTTCTACTACAAAGCATTGAGGAGCAAGGGTGCAAGGCTAGAGTGGGATTGAGCAACTAGTGAGGAGGGCGCACCATGCTTTGGCACATTCACCTTTTTGGACCTGTATAACAACTTGATAGGAGCTGCCATTGTAACAAGTTCATTTGTTTTATTGTACTTGTTGTATCTCACACTTCTTACATCGCTTATATAAACTTACATTCCAAATTGGTTTTCCCCGGGGGGGGGGGTTTATCCAGGGTCGTGTTGGCCAAAAATACTTGTGTCCTAATTTCATGCATGCTAGAGTTTAGAACAACATTTAATAGTTGTAAAGATCTAGAGGTGTGTTATATATTTTGAGGTATGCATGTGCTAACCTATGGGCAACTAAAACTACATGCAAGAGCACCTTAAATGCATATGTAACCATAACAAAACAACATAAAAGTTCTTGAACTGTTTGCTGTTATAAAACAACAGCAGAGAACAGTTGGACAGTTGAAACTTGGAGCCAATCTTAGGTCAAAGACAGACCTAGTTGGCAGCCTGTTAGGACCTCAGAAAATCTTCATGTATAATCAATGTTTTAAAACTCGGACTTGGAATCAGAATTGGTTGAGGGTCAACTCAGACTCAACTTGGACTCTGCTAAGAATTAAACTGTTTTCATTTTTATGACTTCATTTATTGAAAAATACATAAAATATTAAAATTTTAATGAAACTATATTTTAAAGATTCCAGACCATGATTCCAAACCATTAGAGACAAAATAGGCAAAGTTTGCTCATGTATATATCATGTAAGGGTGAATATATCAAAATGGCACTAAGTGCAATACATATCTGAAACAAAATACGTAATCGACAAGGTTCTAAATGGCCTCTAGGGTCCAAAAAACAACATGCATGATGCTACAAACTACTGGTGTACTACATAATAACATATCATTGATCAACATGACCAATCATCAATCTCATCATCACTATTGGAAGTGAGATCATTGGCACGAACTACATGATGTGGCTCGTAGTACTTGGACTCATCGAACTCCTCAAGGACATCTGCAACTGCAATAGTAGTACTAGTAGAAGCATAGGCTGCACGACTAGTGCCAGACACTGTCATGCCTCGTGCTATGCCTACTGCCAGTGGATCCAAATCCAAATCAATCAATGCCAAGCATTCAATATCATAATCAGGATCAAACTCTGCTGGGTGAGTCTCCTCTACCCATTATGAGGTTGGATCAATATCATCCAACACAGTGGGATTTGTATTAGGTCTTTTGTTCAGCAATTGGTTGCACCTTGTTGTCGTCCTTATACACACTTGCAAACGTGAGCTAAGTCCGACTCACTTAGTGTGTCCTTGGAGGCACAATGCCTAGGTTCACAGCCCACACTGTCACTTTGACCGGAACCTCTTCCGTCTAGGCTTACTCCTAGGGAAGCCAAAGGGGGTAGACCTTAGTTGCTAAGTGTGTTAGAGTTAGGTTCTAGGAGTTGATTTTAATTTGTTAAGGTTAGAGGGGATTTCTAATCCTAAGATGCTAAGGCAACCATGCAATATGCAAGGGTTAGCATGAAAAACAAGCCTTTTCCCTAGGTCAACTAAGACTAGTGCCTAGAAATTGGGCAAGGGGTCAACTATGTTCAAGGGTTCTTTATTACAAAAGATTACAAGTTACTTACAGTTTTACAAAAGAATAGTTCAATGAAAGAATACCATGTACAATTACTTACAATAAAGAATGTAGAGATACAATTTACACAAAGCAAACTAACCAAGTTTATCTTCAATGTGTGCAGGATATTAAAGATTAAAGCATCAAATCACATCACCATTTATATGAGATTATCATCAACACATTACTTCATCAACAGATTCCAAAGTTTAAGAGAATTAAACACAACTATTATGAAGAGTATTGGAGACAATCTACACTCTTGATTATTAAGCCCCCCCCCTAGCCCCCAAGTATTCTATTAGATTTGGTCAAGGGTTTAATAGTTAGGCTTTTCTTAAGATTTACAAATTTTATTAGCTTTCACCAAAGCCTCCTCCTCTTGTTGCCAAATAACTGTTGGACGCTCAAGATAGTATGGCAATGAGGCCAACCCTAGCAGAACCAGTCAGCCCAGACAGTAAGAGTACTTTCCAGAGAGGACACACACCTGGTGTGCCACGGGGCAGTCCCCTGCCACTACCCTCCGTTGTTTTTCTCAAACCCGTTTTAGATGGTGAAGATGGTGGTCTAAGATACCCTAAAGTAGTCTATTAAGTATATATAATGATTAGGTAGACTTTTAGGTGATATAAAGAGTGTTTAGAAGGTTTTAAAGTACCTTTTAAGTGCAAATTAATGATATGGCCGAAACTGTTATTTGCTCAATGAGTGTGTTGCTTAAGCTTAAACCATTGAGTAAATCAACACATGTAAAGCAAAATAATATTGAGATGGCTGAAAGAAATAAAGATTATATCATGCACATCAATAGCTTGCTAAGAAGTAAGAGATCTATGGCAAGAACAACTTGCCTTAAGAGATGAAGAAAATTTATATGTGTTTGCCTACTTAACCATTCAACACATTCCAAGCCCAAGTAAGTGGCTACCAATAGATATCAACAATTAATCAATGAACCAATTATTTATTAAGCACTTAAGAGATATTAAACATTTAGGATTAAACCATGTGTATAAGAGAGAGATTATGAGCTTGAAATGAAACTAAGCAAAACCCAAATAGAGTATTTTAAGCGTGTTGCCCAATGGGCTTAAGATGATGAGATAGATCTATAACATAAGCATTAAGAACATATTAAACATTAGATCACATCACATCACAAGTAAAACATTAACACTTATCCTTGCCTCATTGGGGTGTTCCTCTCCCAACTAGGTAGGTTGTTAAGTTATCTTGGCTTAGTTAAGTTAAGTATTCTTAGATTTTATTTATTAGGGCAAACAATGAAAGATGAGCAAAAGGAAAAGTAAACTAATCTACTATCTACTCAACAAACTATCAAGCAAACCCCACGTCAAGGTTGAGAAGGTGCCCACACCTTCTAAACCTTGCGGCCAAGCTAGAAGAAAACCCAAAAAAAATAAAGGAAAATGCTAGATCTAGCCTACGTCCTACCTATCCACAAGCTCAAAGAAGAGGGGAGGCCGTACCACTTCCCCTTTTACACTTTAAGCTCAAACAATCAAGCAAAAAAAGGAAAAAGTGCACTTCTAAGCTAGAAAATGAAAAGAGGGGGTTAGAAATAGCTACCAAATTCCCCCAAGGGGTCTTGAAGTGTTGTGTGTGTCTCTTTGGGGCAGCCAAGAGCCTTCAACCAGATCTGATATACCTGTAAAAACAACAAGCTTTGCTTGTTAGGATGGCTACACACAACCAATAAAAATTAAGGAAACCCTTGCCCTTTTGGGGCAAGAACTTTCCACAATAAAAGATATAGACTTTATATGATTTTTGACCTATCCAAACAATGATATGCTAGCTGAAAATGACATGAATGTACAAAAATATTAAGAGAAAAGCAATAGATCTAGAGAGTTGGAGTGTGTAAGAGCTTCAAGTGACCCTTCTCCTAGAAGGAGTTCCCATTGAAACCCTAGAGATGAACCTGCAAGATCCTTTCAAATCATAAGCATACAATAGATAATATGTTGATGTATTGTAATTAAACGACATTTTTATTTAACCCAAACATCAAGTTATATAAACTAATAGGCATACGCTCTATTAAGCCTACTTAGATAACACTTTACCTAAGATCTAGTGTTGCAAGAAATTAGAAACAATACTAAAACAATGTTACCTCCCAAGCATAGGAACAATAAGCATACGCTTTACTCCTCTTGTTGACCTCCAAAGTTTCTCCAAAATTATATTACTCAAGCAAATGGTCTTGGAGAGGAATACTCCAAAACCCTAGAGCATAGAATGACAATGAAATGACTAGAGAGAGAGAGAGAAAGAGAGAGATGTAAATCAAGTAGCATAACAATAGCTCAAGATATGGTGAGTTGGGGAGGAGAAAAGAGATCCATTTATACTTGGAGAGGCAAACCTACCTCTCTTGGATCTAAGCCAAGTGCCCACCACCAAGCAATAGAGTAGATCTCTAGGCTAGGGCGCACCTCCTAGGGTTTGCACAATAGATCTAGGGTGTAGAAAAATAGAAAAATTAATTAGATAGATCTAAGGGCATGTAGGAAGCATGGGATTCGTGCCAAGGTAAGTGAAGAGACTCAAATAATTTTTAAATAATTATTTGTGGAAGTTCTAGATTAGGGAGGGTGCACCTCTTGGGATGAGGAGAAGGTGATGAGGGGTGAGAGATGAGTGTAGGGTGTTGGGTTCACACAAGACTTCAAAGGAGGGGTGTGGGATCCGTGCTAGGTGAGAGAAAGAGTCTCAAGTAATAGAAAACGTAACTTTTATTGGAGAGACAAGAAGGAAGGCGTAACTCTCTTGGAGAGCGCTCCCCAAGGTCAAAAATCAACCCACATGTTAGTATGGGTGATGTGGAGTGAAAGGGATCACCTCTAGGGGTGAAGACAAGGCTAAGTGAAGTGAAAATTTAAGAGAGGGGGCCACACTCAAGTAACAATTGAATTTAAAAAAGAAAAACGTCAATCCCCCTAGGGGGGCGCAACTTTTGAGTGTGGAGGTGGCAAAAGGGGTTAAACAAGGTTGAAAAAGGTTATGCTTAGGGTCTCTCTCTCTAACCATCATTTCAACATTTCACACCATCTAACTCATTATTACATTTTTTACATTTTGCCATGTTTGGATTTTAGCAATTAAAATTGTTGTTTTAGATTGTCTGACACTCCAGGTGGACTAACCCATGGCTAAAGTTGTCCGACCGAGCTGAAACTTGGTCCATGGATGTAGGGGGTGCTATTCCATTTCTTTTGAGCACAAATACCCCTATCAAAAGTCCAAGGATCAAGTTTTTACAATTATTTTTCAAAATTAATTAATTAATTAAATAATTAAACCTCCAAACTTAGAGAAATTTAATTAAAAATTAATTAATTAAAAAAAAGAAACCTAGACTCGACGGAATTTCGCGAAACTTTCTAAGATGTCTTTCATGGTCATTTACAATGATTTCCCTATATAGTTACCAAAACATAAGCCCACTAGAACGTCGTTCACCACTTTGGAGGACATATGCAAAATGTGAGGGAAAAACTCAAGGGAAATCAGTAAGGCTGAAAAACCCAACTGATAACCTAAGGATAAAAAATCTTTGGTGAAAGGAACTCTCCCAGTGAACCGATCCCAAAGTAACTGACCTAGACATGACTCATGTAAACCTATTACATTATTAACCCACACAGGGGTGCGGAAATTCCAATTACAAAAATAAGTGTTGGGCCAAACACTGCCCTGTAGGACCAAAAGTCTTCGACAACACTGCATCTGATGATGCATCTCTTCATGGCACATGAGTTGACCACCAATGCTAAATGGGCGGTCAACACACCTTAGATGGTGTACTGTAAATAATCCATGCCTAGATGACTAACGTCCTTATGATCTCAATTAAACAAGTAAATTGTTGAATTTAATTAATGCTGAAATTAAATTTCAGACTATAGCATCAATCACACAATAGATGGAAATTAAATAGTGGAAGCATAAAATCAATTTCACACATACACATGTAATTACTTCTTCATGTTGAGTTTTGGTGTACCTCGAGAAGTGGTTCCCTTGTGGTTTTGAGCCTCTAACCACAAGAGGGAGATGTTGGTACCTTTGTACCTTGTACTTTATGTCTAATTTCACTTTGACTTAGGAGATTTAAGTCAAAAGTGAAATTTGGTCATTTTAGCCGAAAGTGACTATTAATTCACTTTGTGGGTGAATTAGGAGACATAAAGTGAATTAAGGGAACTTAACTCAAAGTGGGTTTTGAGTTGAGATTATTGTGGGATGATCTCAACCATTGATTGGGGATGGCTTGGGATGATCCTAGCCATCCCCATTTAGGTTTCCTCATGGATTGCTCAAGGAGGGCGCAAGGTCCAAGAGAGGCTCATTCATTCATTTACTCACTTGGAGAGCCTGAGAGGGATTATGAGGATGAGGTTGGAAGCATTGGAAGAGGGCAACAAGGGTGCATCCTTCCATGGAGGGCTCTAGGAGGCTTTAGCTCTCATTATTTTGTGGTGATCACTCTTGCTTGGAGGAGGGTGCACTATAGGAGGATGGCATACACCTAGCAGAGAGGAGCTACACTTGGAGGATTGCAGATCTGTTTGTCTCAGTGGAGAGGTAGCACACAAGAGCACATTAATGTGCAAGGGATTCTTCTTCAGAGCATCCGGGGTCAAGGGCGCATCACTTCAGTGGTTTTGGCAACAAGGGGAAGAGGTGCACTAAGCTTGGGCACATTTTTTCTTGGATCCTTTGGAAAGCCTCGAGAGGAGCTTGCTTTGTATACAAGTTCCATCATATTATATCTCTTGTTGTATCTCATGCTTTAGACACCACTTATATATACTTCCATTTCAAACTGGTTTTCTCTGGGGTTTTTTTTATCTAGGGTCATGTTGACCAAAAATACTTGTGCCCTATTTTCATGCATGCTTAGAGTGTAGATTGTTAGAATTAGGGCAGTAAAGCATAACAATAGTATCTTTTAAATTTCAATGAGTATAACAACAAGATCTACTGTTCAGACATCAATCTCTACTACTTAAACAGTGTACAGATCTAGGAGATCTGATAATATGGATAGAGAGTAAGACTGCAGCATAGATCTGGACTCAAAACTTAAATATAGATATACAGATCTAAACTCAAAAACTTTCTTATCATTAACTGTAAATCAAAACTATAGAAACAAGAGATAAACTCAATATATAGTTTAGATCTAAAACTGTCAATGCTGATACACAAATCTATATAGATCAAAACAGTACTGAAATCAAAACAGGGTTCAGATCTGAATGTGATTAGTAAGTAGCTTACCTTTTCTTGAAACGTTACCTCTGAAGAAGTCACAACCACCACAAGAGATGTAGAACCATTTGTATTATGCTCAGACAAGGTTCAACTCATAGATCCAGCTTATGAGATGGATCTCTTGCCAAGAAATGAACAAACTTTCTTGCCACCAAGAAGATAGGGCCACAGAGATAAAAACAAAAACCCCAACAGTAGTTTCAAGTATCCAAACCCTCACTCAGAAATTCAGTTAATGTAAACCCTCACACAAGGTAACTTTAGGAGAGGCCACAAAGCTCAATAAAAGGTAACACCTCACTGCAGAAGAGAAAAGGCTAAACCCATGGTCACATCACTGCAACAAATAGGAGGGTTGTATCACAGTCACTTCACACATCAAGAGGAGAGGAGACTGCACCAGTCAGCCACACAACAACAGAGGAGAATGGGGCTGTACCAACCACAAAAAAACAGAGAAGAATGGGGTTGTACCAGCCACAAAACAACAGAGAAGAAGGGGGCCGCACACCAGCAAAGAGGCCGCACCTTCCAGCAGCAGAGGCCGCACCTCATACAACTCCCACGACAGTAGATAGAAGAGGCCACACCTCAAATACCCCACCCATCAACAAATAGAAAGAGGCCACACCTCAGCACAATCCTCCAAGGGAGCCGCGGCTACACCAACTCAATAGAAAATGCCAAGTAGGTCGAAGCAAGAGGATGTTCCAGCAATAGACAGCAAGGGCAAGTAGGTCGCAGCAAGGAGAGACCTCACCAGCAAAAGGGGCCGCAACAAACCTCAGACAAAAACTCCAACAGCAGCAGATAAGGACCACAGCAAGGGAAAGATCAATGCTCACACTAGAGGCAAAGTGATGCAAAAGTGTGTCAAGTGAGGGGTAGGGAGGTTCTATTTATAGTTTAAGTTAGGGTATTAAAAATATAAATTAAATTAAAGATATTAATATAACATGTTTAAATTAAACAATTTAAACATGATATAATAAACATTTAATTTACCCTAAAGAAAAAAACAACATAAAACCCCAAATCACATAAGCAAGGGTAGGAGAGGGTTAAGGAGGGTTTACAAAGTGGCAATACTCGTTCATTCATTTTCATGGTGATCTTATTACTTTATCATCATTGCATATGGGGCTTATCCCTGATGTGGTCATGTCCTTCTTCAAGGAAAGTCATACACCAACAAAATACTTGATCGAGGATCAAGTAGCCCCAGAGCTTTTTCTGGTGTCTTAACCACCAAGGAAAGTCATACACCAACAAAATACTTGATCGAGGATCAAGTAGCCCCAGAACTTTTTCTGGGGTCTTAACCACCAAGGTTCAAGACCAAGGATCAACCCATGCCTCAGGCATGGGTACCCTGGACTATGTCTAGGGGCCCTAGGCTTATCCAGGGGCTTTAACTGCTTGGTCCTAGACCAAGAACCCCAGTCATCTGTTGGGGGCCCTCTCAGGGGTCTTTACTGCTTGGTACCAGACCAAGAACCCTAGATCTCGGCTAGGATCTTTGCCATCCTCCCGGAGAATGGATCTTGCAGCTGCTTTAAATTTAACACTCCCTCTCAGCAAAAGAGGCATTCTCAGCTACACCAAGCTTGTCACGAAAGTATACAAACTTTTTTAGGGACAATGGCTTGGTGAAAATATCTGTTGTCTGTTCTGCTATCAGAACATACAGAATGTTGAGAACGTTCTTCTGAACTATGTACCGGACATAGTAATATCTCATCTCAATGTGTTTCGATCTGTCGTGAGACACTGAATTCTCGATGAGCTTTGCACAACTCCGATTGTCACAGTGAATGATTGTGGGTTCAAGCTCTGAACTGAACAAGTCGGAGAGTAGCTTCCTAAGCCACACTGTTTTTCTGCTTGCAACAATGTATTCCAACTCTTCAGTGCTTTGGGCTATGGAGCCTTGTTTCCTGCTGGATCAGGAAATCATTTCTGAATCCAAACTGAAGAAAAATTCTAGAAGTGCTCTTTCGATTCATTGTATTGCCCATCCAAACTGAATCTGTAAAAACATGGAGCATTACACCTCCACTGGAAACATATCTCAGAATATGCTTATATGTAAATGCTTCGGTTCACACATGAACTGGCAGAGAGTATTTATAGCATGACATATGTTTGGTCTCGTATGTACGAGATAAATCAATGATCTGTCGATATAAGGTGGGATCTTCTGGATCTGAAGTTGTGGCCTGATCTCGTAGTTTCTTTAGATTAAAGATCTTTTGGGTACTCATAGACTTGCAGTCCATCATGCCAAATCTGTGCAGCACATCAACTGCACGTTTACCCTGTGAGAGAAATATCTCTCTTGGTTTCTGCCAAAACTTCCAAGCTCATAAAGTAATGTAAAAGACCCAAGTCTTAACTTCTGCTGAAGAGCTCCCTCTTAGTCTGAGCTATAAAAATTTCTTTTCATGTAAGGAACATATCATCCTAAGATAAAATGAAGATTTTGAATAATCTATATATAAGGATGAAACCAAGACTTTGTCAATACTTTCATACCGAGCTTTCGAAGATTGTTATAGTCTATGGGAATCTTTCCCATGGATAGCCGCTTGCATAACTTCACTGTTAAGAAGTATCAAAACCAAAATTGCGACAAAGGATCCTGATGGAAGTCAGGGTCTAGTCATAGATAATCCCTTCTTTCACGAATCACAACTTTAACCTCAATACAATCATCTGTTGTAGGCTTTATCTCATAAGGCCAATTGAGGTTACCACTGATTTGTTGTGAGGCCTTTGAAACACTGATCATTCTTTTCTATCACAACATCTTCCCACATTTCAAATGTGGAAGGTTCTGAATCAATCACAAGTTTCAAATGGCCAGAGTATTTATCTGGTTTCTGCTTCTTTGAGAATGCCCTTAGATGTTTGAAAGCTTTTCTGCTTCCTTTCGCATTTCTTGGCACCAGGCTGGTTTCCCTTTTAAAGAAACTCGAATTGTCCCTGGATTCCATTAAGCTGTCAGTTCTATTGTAGGTCTAGGACTAATTCATATACAGGGACTGCTCCCTCTGAGTCTCATAACATGTCTACCTTTCAGTCATATGCAAATTTACTCCCTCTGAATCTAGACTCTGTTCTGGTGTTCATATTGTTTCAAGATGATCTTGGTGTCAGTACCAAGTTCAATATGTAAAGCTGAGTCAGACTTCAGAGCTCCTGTGTCAATGGTTCAATTTCAATGAAAAGGGATAGGATTCTCAAAACAAAAAAATATACCACAACTATCAAGGTAAATTGTTGGACTCTTTAACCAAGGAAAATAGCCCAAGGTTATATGTTGTTTTTCATAAAAGACCAACAGATAGCTAGGTTTTCAACCATGGAGAAAGACTTAGCTTGCATTAAATTAAGTACAGCTTCCTTGGTCATAACAAATACACATGAGATTCTGACAGTAATCAAATGAGACATGGATATATAAAGATGACAGGAAGGAAGACATATCTTTCTTGATGTCATTTGTAGTCATGTAAATGAAGTATCCATGAAACTTGCTTAGGCTTAAGATATGCATGAGTTTTGCTTCATGCTACCAACTCAAATTATCTAGGACTTCTTTTGTGTATGCAGAAATAACTTTGTTAGTTCAAGTAAATTCAATATCCTTAAGAGAATATCCTACTGTCCTGTGTATATTCATCCATAAGAAAACAATACGTCAAAGAATGAGGCCAAAAATTGTATTGACAAATTATGTTCTTACAAGAATTTACCCACACATGTTTTTCTTCAAAGCCAAGTACCAAAGTTGTTTCCAAGTTTCCACCTCTCATGTATTGTGGTTAACTTTAAGGCTTGTGTACTCATGTAGTACTTAAATATATTAAGTGCACAAGGTGCTGTTATTTACACAGTTTAAAGATCCTTTACCAGTAGTTCTGTTAAATCCATTGTACTTTACCAAAAGCTTATCAAATGAAAACTGAGCACTTACCAGGCATTAGTAACAATAAAAGACTTAAACCTATCACTTATCATCTTAAGATGATGGTTACATTTTCAAGCATTTTGTAATAGACCTTTGACTAATACTTACCTTCTTTCAACTGAGTTTATCATTTAATTTTCAATCAAATAGTAGAGACGAAAAAAATCTTGGAAATCAAAAGATGATCAAGGGTAAACTAGAAGATTTACTAAGAGTCCCTTCCTAGCCTCTAGAATTTCCTATCAAGGAAAACTCTCCCAACTTACAAAGGTCACTCCACCAAATATCCAAACAGGTGTTCTTTGGCACCCAAACTTGCATCTCACAAGTGTACAAGACAATAAATAAACTTCTTCATGTCAATCAGTCAAAATAAGAAGTAAAGAATATCTTCTTGTTATAGGGGTAGTTCCAGCAGAGAGAAACATATTGTGGTGAACAGGCTTTGTTAAAACAGAGGCCAAACTAGAGAGCTCAGTTCAAGTTGAGCTTGCCACAGTGATTTAGATCTTGTTAGCCAAATAAAAACAGAGTTAATAACCTTCAAAAACTTTCCACGTCTGTTAGTGACATAGATTTAAATAAGTAGAAACAGTTCCCAAGGAGTACCTTCTGTTGACAAAGATATATGCCAGAAGAGGTCTATAAATCAATTCTGAAGCTTGCAACATACCACATAGAAAAGGGCAGCCATGTATCACTCTTGGACCTTGATTAACAATGCACAATGAAGAGATTGAACTTTCTTATGTTCAATCTGTTCTAGTCATTTTCTAACAGTTAGAAATAAAAAATAATTCAAGTTCCTTTCCAAAGCATAAATGACCAATAAATAGTTTCCTTTTCAGAAAAGGTAATCGGACTACTAAGGGGAGTGAAGGTATTTGCTTACCTAGTAGCTTAACCAGAATTGAAAACCCTGTTTCCTTCTCAAATCTACACAGGAAAACATTCCTTACTTCTGATCTGCAAAACAAACTTTAAGAAGAGGATCTTCGCAGGCTCAAGTCTGCAAATCTTGAGCTCTTTTCACGCCTTAAGCTCTGATACCATGTTAGAAATAGGGCAGTAAAGCATAACAGTAGTATCTTTTAAATTTCAATGAGTATAACAACAAGATCTACTGTTCAGACATCAATCTCTACTACTTAAACAGTGTATAGATCTAGGAGATCTGATAATATGGATAGAGAGTAAGACTGCAGCATAGATTGGACTCAAAACTTAAATATAGATATACAGATCTAAACTCAAAAAATTTATGATCATTAACTGTAAATCAAAACTATAGAAACAAGAGATAAACTCAATATATAGTTTAGATCTAAAATTGTCAATGCTGATACACAAATCTATATAGATCAAAACAATACTGAAATCAAAACATGGTTCAGATTTGAATGTGATTAGTAAGTAGCTTACCTTTTTTTGAAACCTTACCACTGAAGAAGTCACAACCACCACAAGAGATGTAGAACCATTTGTATTATGCTTAGACAAGGTTCAGCTCATAGATCCAGCTTATGAGATAGATCTCTTGCCAAGAAATGAACAAACTTTCTTGCCACCAAGAAGATAGGGCCACAGAGATAAAAACAAAAACCCCAACAGTAGTTTCAAGTATCCAAACCCTCACTCAGAAATTCAGTTAATGTAAATCCTCACACAAGGTAACTTTAGGAGAGGCCACAAGGCTCAATAAAAGGTAACACCTCACTGCAGAAGAGAAAAGGCTAAACCCATGGTCACATCATTGCAGCAAATAGGAGGGCTGTATCACAGTCACTTCACACATCAAGAGAGGGGACTGCACCAGTCAGCCACACAACAACAGAGGAGAATGGGGTTGTACCAGCCACAAAACAACAGAGAAGAATGGGGCTGAACCAGCCACAAAACAACAGAGAAGAAGGGGGCAACACACCAGCAAAGAGGCCTCACCTTCCAGCAGCAGAGGCTGCACCTCATACACCTCCCACGACAGTAGATAGAAGAGGCCACACCTCAAATACCCCACCCATCAACAAATAGAAAGAGGCCGCACCTCAGCACAATCCTCCAAGGGAGCTGCGACTACACCAACTCAACAGCAAATGCCAAGTAGGCCGCAACAAGAGGATGTTCCAGCAATAGACAACAAGGGCAAGTAGGCCGCAACAAGGAGAGACCTCACCAGCAAAAGGGGCCGCAATAAACCTCAGACAAAAACTCCAACAGCAGCAGATAAGGGCCATATCAAGGGAGAGATCACGCTCACACTAGAGGCAAAGTGATGCAAAAGTGTGTCAAGTGAGGGGTAGTGGGGTTCTATTTATAGTTTAAGTTAGGGTATTAAAAATATAAATTAAATTAAAGATATTAATAGAACATGTTTAAATTAAACAATTTAAACATGATATAATAAACATTTAATTTACCCTAAAGACAAAAACAACATAAAACCCCAAATCACACAAGCAAGGGTAGGAGAGGGTTAAGGAGGGTTTACAAAGTGGCAATACTCGTTCATTCATTTTCATGGTGATCTTATTACTTTATCATCATTGCATATGGGACTTATCCCTGATGTGGTCATGTCCTTCTTCAAGGAAAGTCATACACCAACAAAATACTTGATCGTGGATCAAGTAGCCCCAGAACTTTTTCTGGAGTCTTAACCACCAAGGTCCAAGACCAAGGATCAATCCATGCCTCAGGCATGGGTACCCTGCACTATGTCTAGGGGCCCTAGGCTTATCTAGGGGCTTTAACTGCTTGGTCCTAGACCAAGAACCCCAGTCATCTGCTGGGGGCCCTCTCAGGGGTCTTTACTGCTTGGTACCAGACCAAGAACCCTAGTCATCTACTGGGGGCCCTCTCAGGGGTCTTATCCACCAAGGTACAAGACCAAGGATCAACCCATGCCTCAAGCATGGGTAGCTTGGACATTTCCAGGGGCCTTAGACATATCTAGGGGCTTTAGTTGCTTGGTCTTAGACCAAGAACCCCAATTATATACTGGGGGCCCTTACAAGGGTCTTTTGCCATGGCACTGTCTGTTTGATCCCAGACCAAGAAACCCCAGGGGTACACTTGGGGGCCCTAGATCTTGGCTAGGGTCTTTGCCATCCTCCCGGAGAATGGCTCTTGCAGCTGCTTTAAATTTAACAATTGTAAAGAGTAGAGGAGTGTTACTTGTTTTGAGTTATATTGCATGTGCTAACATTGGGTTACAAAAACATTTGCAAGAGCACCTCAAAGAACACTTAACCACAAAAACTATGGGAAAAAAGTTACTAAACTGTTTGCTTTCCTAAAGACAACAAAGGACAGTTTTGGAGATTGAAACTTAGAAACAATCTCAAGGTCAAAGACAGACCTTAGTTGGCAGCCTCATAGTACCTCAGTTTTCTTCACTTCAAACTCAACTTTTCATTCCTTCGAAAAACTTACTAGGAAACCTCTACAAGCTACCAAAACCAAGCAACACAACGGTTACCAAAAATCACCTTGAATTGAGCAAAAGACCTGCTGAGAAAGTATTACTTGCTGTACGGATTGTACAGTTTGTTCGTATGGCTTGTATGGATGCATGTACGACTTGTCCGTACGACTGTACGGTCCCATCTGTACGATTGTATGGATATGTTCCGTAAACTATATGGAACTGTATTGATCCATGTACAGTACTGTATGTTGCTTGGAAATGCCTCTTTCTTGGTTGCCTTCTTTGTCTCTCTCTTTGTCACTCAACCTACTCAAATGTTCATGTGTGTCTAAACCTTCTATCTTGTCATGTCTTTATACTTTTAGCTGATACCAAAACCCTAACTCCTAGTCTAAGTCATGCATGCATGAAATATACTTTTTAGACTCAATTGCTAAAATTAAGACTTTTCACTTTTTTTACTAAAGCAAATTACAAAATAGAATTACTTTTCGAAAATAGAATTATTTTTCGAAAATATCTCAAAGCACTTCTCGCACGTTCACATTGAACCTGTGCGGAAGTTTCTGTCCGAGCTATAATTCTTAGCACTCGCTCTTAGCGAGGAAGGAATTCTGCACCAATCCAAGTTTGTCTTTTATTGCCTCAAACTTCCTTTTTTCCAAGGGGTTAGTGAGAATATCAACTACTTGCTGATCCATGGGAATATACTGGAGCTTCATTGCTCCCTTCTGAACCCTGTCTTGTATGAAGTGATATTTGATCTCTAGATGCTTGGACTTGTCATGAAACATTGAATTCTTAGTGAGTTTGGTACAATTTTGATTATCACAGTAAATGGCTGTGGGATCCAACTCCTAATCAAACAATCTTGCAAGTAACTTGCGAAGCCAGATGGCCTCACAACTAACATTACTGGCTGCCATGTACTTTGCCTCTACTGAGCTAAGTGCTACGGAAGTCTACTTCCTATTGAACCATCATATCATCATTGATCCCAAGCTAAAGCGACACCCTGAGGTGCTCTTCCTGCCTGCTACACTACTTGCTCAATCTATGTCTGAATACTGGTGCAACTTCACTTCACCATCTCCAAGATATCTTAGACTATACTCCATTGTGCCCCTCAAATACTTGAGCAAATGTTTTTTTGCTACCCAATGCTTTTGCCTTGGCTTCACCATGAACTGACTCATGGTGTTCACTGCAAAACATATATCTAGCTTGGTTTTGACCAAATACATCAAAGAATCTATTAGTTTCCTATACAACGTGGGATCCACTAACTCTGAATTTGAAGCTATCACCTTTTTTAGATCAGTGATCAATGGTGTGGCCATAGGTTTGTAGTCCTCCATCTGAAACCTTTTTAGGATTTGAAGTGCATACTTACCCTTCCCACAGAAAATCTCCCTTGGTCTTTGTCAAACCTCCAAACCTCAGAAGTAATGCATCATGTCGATGTTCTTCATCTCAAACTCAACTCCTCTAATTTTTCCACCCAAAAAGTAGTGAGATAGATGACAAATAATATAATGATCCAATCCGGATCATACCTCCCCATTTGGAGAGGCGTTTGGTCCCTAAAAGCTTTACTGAATTAGGTGAGGAAATTTTTCTTCTACCTTCTCGCTGGAGTAGCACTTTGCTTTGCCTGGAAGTTGTCCTTTCAAACCAATCTGCCAAAGGTCATGTTGCCCTTGTCTTGTAGTTCTGGATCGCTTCTGCAAAACTGTGTCTTCTGCCAACTCTGACTTAGCATCTGGTGCTAAATATTCTATGGAAGGTAGGACCTGCTCCTCCTCCTCTCGATCCAACATGGAGGGCTCATAGAGTTTGAGATTCTCAACATCCACTACTGAGTAAATGCACATGTATGGGGGTAGACTGAGTCTTTAGACATTATGTCCCACCTTTTTCAATACCTCAAAAGGGCCATACCATAGAGCCTTGATATTCTTACTAAGACCCTGTAGCCTTTCCTTATTCAGTTGTAACCATACTTTGTCTCCCACTCTAAATGTTTTCTCTATTTTGTGTTGGTCATGTCTAGCCTTGTACTTTTCCTGTGACTTCTTCAATGTCTCATATACTTGCAAATGGATCTACCAGAGCTTCTCAACATATTTTTTTGCTTTTAATGCATCTCCTGTGAGCTCCTCCCTGACTCCTCCTTGCTGTCCATATACAACATCTAAGAGTGAAGGTGGCAAATACCCAAAGCAAGCTTCAAAAGGTGACTTACTAGTAGAAGTGTGGACTGCTTTGTTATAAGATTGTTGTATACAGATCAAATTTTCATCCCAAGTCTTCGTATGCTTCTGATTGTAACCCCTCAAAAGCTGCACCAAAGTCCTGTTGAGTACTTTTGTCTGCCCATCTGTTTGTGGATGGAATGTTGTAAACCTCTTCAACTTAGTGTCCATCTTCTCCCACAATGTAGTCCAAAATGCATTGAGAAATCTGGTATCCCTATCTGAGATGATGCTCCTTGGTATCCCAAAGTGCACCCAGACCTATTCAAAGAAATTATTTGTTGCTTATTGTCCATTGATGGTCTTTTTACAATGCATGAGAATGCACATTTTGTTGAACCTGTCAACTACCATAGATAAATAGTCATGTCCCTTCTTGCTTGTTGGTAAACCTCCCACAAAATCCATGGAAGTGCCTTCCAAGGTCGAGTGGGTACATGTAAGGGATGGTATAGACCTTGCTTCCTGTTGTCGGGCTTGATGGTACAACAAAGTATACAACCTCTAATATATCGTGCTAGATCTTTTTGCATTATGGGCCAATACACATACCTCTATAAGTTGGTGATCATCTTCCCAACTCCAAAATGTCCGACAACCTTGGATGTGTGAGCCTCATTGATAAGCTGCAATCGTTCACCTTTAGGAACACAGAGCTTGTCAAGCTTATAGAGTAACCCATTCTAGAAATGATAGTCAACCTTGCTGTCACCTTCTATATGAATTTGGCCCTGTAGCTGCTGAAACACCTCCTTGAAGTCTTCATCTTTTGTGTATGCCTCTTTGTATGCATCATGGGTATAAATCTCCATGTGCATCATAGTTGCCAAAGCTATAATATTGGATGTGGGTGGTCGTGAAAACATGTATGCTAACTTGTTTGTGCTACCCTTCTTATACTTTATGAGCAAATGAAATTGTTGTAAAAACCCCATCCACTTGTAATGTCTAGTTTGTTGTAGCTTACTCTGGGCTTGAAAATACTGTAGTCGTTGGTGATTTGTGTGGATGATGGTCTTGTTTTCCATCATTTAATGTTTCCACTTTTTGACAGCTTGTACCAAGGCATAAAGCTCCTTGTTGTAGGTAGGGTAGTTGAGAACTGCCCCATGAAATACTTCAGAATGATAGCAGACGGGCCTTCCTCCCTGCTTCAGTACTGCTCCCATGGCATACCCACTTGCATTTGTCTCCACTTTGAAAGGCTTCTACAAGTTTGGTAGTGCGAGCAGTGGTGCTTGACTGATCTTTCTTTTCAGCTCATCAAAGGCCTTTTGTTGATTCTTTCCCCACTGGAAACTCTTAACATTGGCTATTATGGCATGGAGTGGTGCAGCTACCACTGAAAATGAAGCTATGAACTTCCGCAAGTATTACACTGCCCCAACAAAATTCCTAACTTCAATGGCATTTTTAGGAACTGGCCATTTCATGATGCCCTCCATCTTTGAGGAATCTATCTTGAGTTCCCCTCCATTGATCACATACCCTAAATACACCAAACACTGTTGAGCAAACTTGCATTTCTTGAGATTGGATATCAGTTGGTGCTTTTTAATAGTCTCTAAAACCTGCATAAGATGTGACATGTGCTCCTCCCATGTAGCACTATAAACCATTATATCATCCAAATAGACAATAATAAATGAATCTAGATAAGGGCGTAAAACATCATTCATTAGTCTCATAATTGTAGCCGGTGCATTGCGTAAACCAAATGGCATAACCCACCACTCATACAAACCTTGCCTTGTCTTGAAGGCACTCTTCCATGTATCTTCTTCTTTGACTCGTACTTGGTGATATCCTGATTTCGAATCCAGCTTAGTGATATCTTATTCTTTGGCATGCTACAACTGGTCTAATAGGTCACCGATCCTTGGAATGGAGTATCGATTCTTTAGTGTAATCTTGTTTAATGCCTTGTAATCGATACACATTCTCCAAGTCCCATCCTTCTTGGGCACAATTATGATGGGTGACCCATAAGGTGAGGTACTTGGTTGAATCACACCCTGCTCCAACAGCTGCTGCAATTGCTTCTTCACTTCATTTGCTTCTAGAATGGACAGTCGATACAACTCAATATTCGACAATCAGGAGTCTGACAATAATTGTATTTCGTGCTCCACTTTCCTCTCAGGTGGTATCCCTTTAGGCTCCTGAAACACTCCTTTTTATGCTTGTAGCAACACCTCCAATTGATGTTTTTTCTCTTAAGTAGACCCCTCCAGGGATGCCTTCACTCTCATTGACTCATCATTAGATTGATTTTCTCTTAAGAAAAGCAAAACATAATTCTTACTAGAACTAATCAACTTCTTGGCTTGGTTGGCACTTACCAGTGAGATCTTTGACTTTCCTTTATGCGCATTGATGATGTAAGACTTCCCATCCTTGATCAATCGGTATTGGTTGGCTCTCCGCATGAAGATTGCATCCCCCGTATACATGTCAGGGATTCCAAACACTACTCTAGATACATCAAGGGGTACTACATCCAATTCCACTTCATCAATAAAATCAACACTTATAACAAATTTAATCTTACACTATTTCGTTACCTTCATCTTTGCATCCTTGTTTACTCAACCCAATGGATAGGGGCTAGGATGATTGTGAACCTCCAATCCAAACTTGTTGACTAGATCCACTGCTATGAGATTAGCCTGTGAACCAGAGTTGAACAAAGCATCTATCTTGGTCTTTTTGACCTGAATCTTGATGCGGAAGAGCTTGGTCATCTCCTTCTCTTCCTGGTGATGAGGGCTACTTAGATTCACCTCCTTCTGCACAAATGTGTAGACAATCTTTTCATCAACATCCGAGCTACTTTCAACTTGATTGCTTGAATCTTTGGCTAGAAGGATGTAGTTTCCAACATTTTTCCTTGATGTGGTCGTTAATGGTTGCTAGGATCTTTACTGTGTTGTGCAATGGTTGTTGTCTTCTTATATTTCCCCCCTTTCCACTTCTTTCCCTCCTTGGAAGCTTCCTGGTGTTCTTTTTTGCTTCGAACCACTTGGCTGCCCCTTCTTTTGGCCTATGTTTTCTAGGTACTGTACCTGTACACAAGCCTCATCCATTGTCCTTGGCTTGAAGAGCATCGCCTACTTTCGTAGTTGACTGTGTAAACCCCCTAGATACTTGAGTACATCTGGGTTCTTGGGAGAGATACCCAACATGATGGCCATCATTTTGAACTCAATAGTGTACTCTTGTACACTCTGCTCCTGCCTTTGCCTGAAGTAGTGCCACCGGATCCATTGGTCCTCTACATAGCCAATAGGGTAGAATTGGGACTTAATGAGGGTTTTGAAGTCCTCCCATCTAGTTACTGGTGGATCACGCTCTGCCTAAGTGTTTCTGTGTGGCTTTCCAACCAGGCTAAAGCATGGCCCTCTAACCTCAATCTAGCAAATGAAATCTTCTGCTCTTCCTCTATATGGTTAGCGCTAAAATAAACTTCTAGTTGTTGCAACCAATGATTCAGTTTTAATGCATTGATCTCACCTTGGTATGGATTTATGTCCACTTTTGCTTCCATCTTGAATAGGGACCGTAAAGGATTCATGACACTTGAACTCGGTTATTCTTTATCGAACGCTTTTCGCGACTCCTTTCTTGAGTCTTCCTGATCTTTTGATTTTCCCTTCGATCTGTTCTCTGGGTTAGATCCTCCATCATCTACAAACGATCCAAGCTTATTTTCTAGATCCGCCATGAGGAGGTTCATATTGCGACTTCCAACCTACATCAGTCGCAATAGAAATGATGCAAGTACAAAGAAAGAGACACCCTCTGTGGATTTGCCTTTGAATTGTGGCCTATATGGCTGCTACAAAATCTCTCCCCCTCTATTATGCTCACAGAATACCACTCTCAGATGTTCTGCTCAACTATGGAACAAGATACAATGCAAAAGAATGGAACCCCCTCTCCTCCTAGTGGCCTGGTTTTTAACATAGCTCGATAGCCATCTAGGGATAGGTTTTTGACTTCCTCAACCTTCAATTGTGATATGGTTTTGGACCTTTTAGAATGTTCTTAGAAAATCCACTACTTGGCTAGCCCCACATGTCTAAGTAATGGAGGTTGACGTGGCATCCACTCGCACCATGGTGATCAATATGGTAGGTCAACTTGCCGGAGGCATAACTTTCTCATACGAACTCCGATTGACGAACGATTTGCGCCGTTGGAAAGGTATTAATGTGTAGAATTTAGAATCTTCCTTCATAGTAAGGTTTGGACCAAAAAAAAGGTCGTTTGATGCCTCAAAATGGCTTCGAGTATTTCTAATTATTTTTTGGACCCAAATTTCCAAATTTGGATAAGCGGCCGAAATGGCCCTACAAGTTGATTCATCCAATTTTTCCACCCAAAAAGTAGTGAGATAGATGTCAAATAATATAATTATGCAATGTAGATCAACTATCCCGTTGTCACCTTTTGCTGCTTAGATCTCTTAGTTGACTATCCACGTGAACCAACTTCCTATACCAACTTATTTTCTTTGGCCGCCCAGCCTCCACGTGCGGATGTCTACAACACTGTCGACTGCTAGCTCAAGCATCTGTTGCCCTTCCTCTCAACTCTCTCCATGTTTGCGTAGTTGTTGTTGCGACGACTAGCTCGCACAACTTCCCTTTACCTTTTCCTGTTGTGCCCATGTATTGCCTAGCCTTTACTCCATGAACCTGCGACCACGCCTTGTTGCTCGAGCCTACACATCCACGTGTCAATCCCACACAGATCTCAACTAACGGTTCTTATTCAATAGTCAATTGGCGGTTGCTTCTTACCACGCCTGTTGTTTGTCCTTTTAGTCGCACAACACCCAACTTTACTTAACTCATGCAGTTTCCTACCTTATCCTGATCTGATCTTCAACGGTTGCAACTAATCCGCACAGTCGTCACTTAAGCTCTGTAGACGTACAACCGTATGCAATACAACTGCTTCTCTTGTTTAAAATTTAATTTAACCTTTACTGTCTACAACCTGCAATAAAATTTCCTGCAGAAAAAAGAAAATTTCTCGTTGCAAATAAATCTCACTTGTGCAACCTGGCTTCCTTAGAGTCTCGGCTCTGAAACCATGTTAATTTCCCTTTAACCTAGTACGTGACCATTAATTCCGAGCAAAACACATTTATTGGATAATAACACATCTAGGTTACTTAACTATTAATTTTTAGCGGAAGCAAAATGAAAAACCAAACACTTTTGCACACTAGATTTTCGGGTAAATAACCCCTGGAAAAACCCTTTGCGGGAAAACTAAATCTGTGAGATTTATTATTATTATTCTGGGCTCCCATCTTGGGAAAATGGCCCACCCGAGGAATACAAAACAATAGATAGCCAAGCCTTACAAACCTCAAGATCAATCCTTTGATTTTGCTGGTTGGTTGCTATCTCTTGCTGCCCCTTTGCTCCTATCCTCAGCCTCTACCCTCCACACTTAGATTCTCCACCCAATCAGTGAGAGCTCACTCTCTCACTCTGTGTGTATCTGTTGTGTGTCTCATCCTTTGACACAAGCTGTCTTTTATAACCTTGAGTTTACCCTAACTCCAAAACCCTAGACCTTCTAAAGTGATCAATGACTGAGATCTAGTCTCACGTTCATTGTAGATCTAGCGGCTATAACTTAATTTAATTACTAATGCCTAATACTTATTCATTCAATTAAATTAAACTCACTTTATTACGAAAGTATTTAGGACAACTCCCACGTGTTGACACAAACCCATGTGGAAGTACTTGTCCGATGCTACCAAAAACATCAACAACCAAGAAGTGTTTCAACTCTCATTTGGGTAGTGAGGATGATAGAAATTGAGCTTTCACAACAATAACAGTTTTGTAGCAACAACATATTGTTTATGAAGATATTGAGATCTTTTCCACTTTTTGGAGTTCTTGTAGAGTGTATGTTATAGGAGCACAAAACAAGCTTCATGATAAATATTATTACACATACGTTTGTATTTTATTAAGTGATTTACTGTTAGAGTTAAGTGTTAGCTTAGTTGTAGTCATACATTGACTTTGGGGTGTTCATTGTTTCAATGAGTAGAAGTTGGCATTTTTCTTTTCATATTTGATAACATTAAGTTAAAATATCATTTCAGCCCCAACAAGCTTGAGATTCCCTAAGTTTGGTATTAATACTTGTGAAATATCTTCAACTAGGTTCTTAATATTTTATTATTAAAACTTAATAATAAAAGAATTCTAACTAGGCTTAATGATGGTTAACTAGGCTTATGATTGGGTGGAGTGACTCTTCATTATGGCAATGCATCAAGCTCTAGGGTTTGGTCCATCCTTTATTAATAACATTCAAACCCTATTTGTGGATTCCTCAAATATATTATTAATAAAAATTAAGAATAAAAGAATTCTAATTTGTTTAAACGATGGTTAAATAGGCCTACTATTAGGTGGAGTGACTCTTCATTATGGTGATGCTTCAAGCTCTAGCGTTTGGTCCATCCTCTATTAATACCATTCAAACCTTGTTTGTGGATGCCTCACCTTTTCTTTTTATTAATAAATGTAAATCCAATGAGGTTTGACTCTTCAAGTCCATTAGATAGGGACATTGCTTGGCCCCAACCCTCAATGTTTTGGCAGATAAAACTCTTGGCTAACTAATTGGATCTAAGGTGAATTTGGGTGGAATTCAAGTGCTTCTTCTCCTTGAACCAGATGTTGGGCAATTGGTTAATGGTCACTATGCTTATGACTCCTTCCTGACAATCTTAAAGGACTAGACTTTTTGGGCTTAGACCATTGAATTTTTGGTCACCTTATGTGTAGCCTTGGGGTGGCATATTTAATAGGATAAAATGCAATGTACAAACAAAACGAACGACCCATGCTTGAGTGGTTGGCATCCCAAAATTTGTCATGGATTCAATTGGGCTAGGTCTCCAAATTTTTAAGCATTCCCTTTTCCTTTTAGGCATCTTTTAGGGACCTCTTGGTCATGGTTGTGTAGAGGGTGCAAAGCAAGATAGACAAGTAGATTACTAAACCTTGATCCATGGTGAGCAATTTTCAAATATGTATCAAAATCTTGGCAGGGATTCATGTATATTGTTCCTCTTGTTGGGTTCCCTCAAAAGCAACATATTCATGCTTAGAAAAGGTCCTTAGGAACCTCCTTGTGCCAAAGATGACAAAGGGAAAGGGTTTCATAGAGCTAATTGGGATTTTTGCTGCACTTTGTCAGATTTTGGTGGGCCAGGTATTATTTGAGCTAGGATTGAAGCACAAGCGCTTTTTGCCAAGTGGGTGATTGGAGCTGTTGAGGGCAAGCCTGGCAAGTTCTTCTTGTGCATCAGATTCGACATGGTTCACTACTTCGAAAGCATGCATGGCATGTCATCTCTTTATAGACATGTTATCGTGCAATCTATACTTGCCCAAAGCCCAAGGCAGGTGAAGGAGATTGGCATAACAAACAGGACGTTTTACCACTATCACCTCAGTAGGATATCCCCACGTTTTAGGATTAGATAGAGGTCTACCCCAAGGGAGGCGTCCCCGATAACCTAAAGGGATGGAAATTTAGGGTTATGGTCAAGATATATCTCCCCCTCTCACTGCTTACCAAAGTTACTAAGTCTATGTCTAAAAATTGAGGTTGATGAAGTGCTTGATGTACCTGGCCGGAACAAGACAATATAGCATGCATATACAATGATCCCAAGTACAAATATGATAATAATACCTTAGTAGGCAATAGACAATGACAATAAGTGCTAGCTGATATAAAATTGCAGCAAAATAAAAGTTTACAACAACACAATATTTTGTAACAGCTGCAAGAAATATGCCTCAGAAATGCTTGAAAGGACAATGAAAAGATAGCATTTATTATGTAGAATGATAATGCCTTGTCACAAGAAATTTCTGAAGTGATTTGCTAGCTATTAATGCGAATTATGCAGAAAACTTGCTGCTATTAGATGGCTGTAGCAATGCTTTGTAACAGCAGCAATAAAGTTAGTGATCTAAGCTAAATTAGTGTTAGAATTAGTTAGTAAAATCTTGAGAGAAACGTGTTTGAGTATTTGATCAATCCTTCAACAATAGAGAAGCAAGAACTAGTGCCTTTTAGGGCTTATGGAGTCAATTATATCAGCACAATAACTTGGAGAAATAACAATGATTGTACTTGTCTAAGAAATAACAAGGTGGAAGATTGAGAAGTAGCACCTTAAGTTCTCAAGCACCAAGCCCCAAAGAGAAGATTCAACTAGGGTGTAGGCACTTCTAGGCCCTAGCAATTTCTCCTATCCTTAGACTCTTGAAATATATTTAATGCAATAGGCAAAATTAACAAAACAAAGATCAAGAAAGAAGCACCTTATGTTTCTTACTCCTAGGGTTTTCAAGCAAGCAATTTCATAATCTTAAATATGAACAAGTAAACATACCATAAACATTTATCATGAAATGAAAATTGCAGATTTACTTACTTCACCAAGAGTAATCAAGCATCAAAACCCTAGATTTGCCAAAATTCCACCAAGAAATGATCCAAAAATGCATCCAAACAAGTCTCCAACCAAGTGTGCCTCAAAATTTCAGCCAAGTACCCAAAAAGGGTGCCAATTTCAGTTCCCCTCTTGTGAGAGGTGAGTTATGATGAAAAGATGAAATCAACCAGCCATATTTATATGGGAAATCTTGGCTAATCTAGCCAAAAGTTGTCTTTTCACAAAACAGAGCCTACATGTCAATTTGGCTCTTAAAATTTAAAATTAATTTATTTTCACAAAATAAAACCCTAAGAGGGTGACGTCATCCTTCCTAGGGTGACGTTAGGCCTTCTCCATGAAGCGTTGAGGTCATCTAGCAAACGTTGGGCCTCTAAAGGCCCTCCTCCATGCCACACATTCCAAAACTGCAGTCTAACCCCTCCAAGTGTCAAACCATAGCCTTAGGTGACGTCATGGGCTACTAGGGTGATGTCCATGGCCTCCAAAGGCTAACTTCCAGGTGGGGAAGGGTGGCATCTCATCATCGGGCCTACCAGAGTGCCTCCAAAGGCAACGACTTCTTCCTTCAACATGCAAGTGGGTCATCATTGTCATGCCCCAAGCCTAGGGTCTTAGCATCCATCCCTAGGCTCCAAGCCCTCATGAAGGTTTGAACTGATCATCTCCTCATGAATACCTGTCCATTGGGCAAAGTCCTGCAAAGACAACAATTACGCCCTCCAGGGGTCCACGAGTCACAAGTATCATAGCAAGTAAATCACATCTAATAATCAAATCACCCGAACATCTGCATCAAACCCCCCTAAACCAAACAAATGCTTAAGGACGTTATACAACTTGCCAAATTTAGGTTTGGGAAGGGTCTTAGGATGCCTTATTGTGTCAATAACTCCCAGGTCTAGGGTGTTTTCTAGGTGGAGCCTATCCTAGTCATGTGTGTATGTGATATGGTCTGGGGTAAACTTTTGGGCATGGGGTTCATGACATACAAGGGTTTGCATTGTCTTACCTATGGGTGCCTTTGTGGAGGATGAGATGTCCCTTGTCCTCAATGTAATTTTTCCAAGCCCATTTGTTTGCCATTCTTCTTCTTATCTTTTTCTTTCATGTTTCAAGGAATTAGTTGGAGGCCATTGTCCTAGCTTGGTGTCCAGATACAACAATGTCATTCACAAATACCTTGCAGAAATGAGAAGGTTGGCTCATATGAGACCCCCTTTCCCTCAACCATGTAATTAAGGGCACCACCTTGGCTTGATGACCAGATGATGGTAATGTCATACCGCTAAATACCTATGATCATGATAGGTCGACTCATGATGAGACCAACTATCCCCCAACTAACACCTTGGGTATTCATTATCATTCATTTTGTAGATCCCCAATTTCTTACAGAGAAGTATTTCACTGCTTTCTCGGGGATCCTTGGGCGAAGCATTTCAAAGGTTTTATGATTGGCTTTTATCTTTTGCCAGCTACTTTTACCCTCTGGGCCTTTAGCCCCTTCTTCCCATGAGGTAAGGTATAATCCCTTCTTGTGCCAATACACCGAAGATCTCAAAAGGCTAGGGAGATGGAGGGAAAAAGTATGGAAAGTGACAAGTATGGTAGGGAACAAGCGATGACTTTTCAAGGAACTACCCAGGAGCAACCTATTCTTGAGGGAAACCAACTTACCAAGACACAATGACACCCCCCTCAGGTTTAAATAAGGCAAAGAGCATAAATTCCAAGAAAATATTCTGAAATAAAGAAAGATCCTTTGCAACATGTTCAAATGTTTTAAATATCAGAGTGCTACATACCATGATACCTGGACTCATTACCTCATAGAGAAAGACCCCCTGCCTTGTGGGAACCAGGCTGGTGTGGTGGATGTTGCTGCTGGTGATGTGTAGGATGCATCAATGAAAAGAAGGTCCCCTCTAGGGCTATGCTCTGTCCATCTAGCTCTCAATACTCCATGTCTACAACCTGTGGGCCTCAAGACATGATCTCCTTAGTTACCCCTAGGTTGGGGGTAACAAGACCCTTCTACTTACTCCTCATGTTAAGATCTCTAGTACTTTTGTTGTTCATAGAATTTTCTCAGGAAGTCGTTGAATCTTTTCTCTCTTAGAAGGAGGCATCCTTTAGTCTGATTTGTCTTTCAATGAACACTACCTTTGGTGGTTGCCTCTAGTCTTGTTTGAGGGGAAGCCCTTCATTGAGTCCTCTTGGTTCTCTACCTCATTGCTCTTTAGGCACATAATTTGTTTTACTAATGATCTTTTGGATGATCCCTCCATATCTTGGCTACCCTTTGTTGAGGTTGGGAGGACATTTAATTTGGCTAGTGTTGATTAATTCATATTGGATTCTGGGACTTTGATAGGGGCTCATTCTAGAAAATTTGGTGTTAAATCTTGGCCTCCCATTGCCTTGAGCTTGGTGGTGGGATTGGTAATGGGGAAAAGCCACGACTCTCTTTAGGTATAAGCTAACCATAGGTTCAAGTGGTTTGGCTCCAAGCCCTTACTTTAAGGTTGATTGAACAAGCTTTGATGTTTGAAATCAAAATAAAACACATGGTTATTTAGACTTTGCAATTTTTGGAAGTGATGTTGGAACCTAAAAAATCCATCTTTGCCTAGTGTCTAATGGTTGGGGGTCTCCTATTAGATAAGAGATTGACTTAATTGGGTGTATCAAACTTGTGTTGTCCATAATGTGGGCAAGTTGAAACCCATAAGCATCTTTTTTGGTCCTGCCCTCTTTCCAAGACTGCCTTGGCCTAGGTTGAGTGTTTATGCCATCACTTTCTCGTTGAGTACCTTTCATGGCGGGTGGTCTTGTTAGGCAATGTCTTACCTTGTGCTATTGAATACCAATATGGATGGATGCTTATTAGAGCTGAGATCTTTTGTATTTGGAAGAAGAGAAAGTATGTTTTGTTTAATTCAAATGTCTCATTGTAAAACTTGTCTTGGTAAGATTGCATACTAATGTGCTCCAACCTGATAATGCAAATCACAATAGAGATGTGTATGTTGCAGCTTGAGAAAGACCATTTACAAGAGTTGTTAGAATGCTGACATGAGGTCTTGTGCATCATAAGCAGAGTGCCACTTGACCCACCTAGCTCAACTAGCCAATATGGCCCTCATGGTGCTCATGGCCCAGATAGCTTGCTAGGTTTTGTTGCTTCTCGTGACAATGGACCTCGCCACTAAGTGGGTCAATAGGGCTGTGAGAGGTGAGACTGTGGTTGGAGTTGCCCTTGTTTCCCATAATGCAATGACAAACTGTTCTCAACTTTAGATCTCACCATTTCATAGGGGCCCAAGCCCCCAAAGCCTCATATTGATGGATGGGACCAAATGCAACTTGTTGTTGTCGACCCTCTGGTTTCTAGTTGGGGTCTTGCACTAGATGAAGATGACCAACCTCCTCCTATGGATAGCATAGTTACTTCTTAGTGCTTATTTGCTCAGGCAATTTCCCTTTGCTTGCTATTGTTTTGAACATTGTGATGTAGATTCTATGCTAGTGGGTGTTTCGTCCTATGCCAACCCATGCATTTCAAGTTTTGGACTTGCCTGTGAATGTTGTTTTTGCATCTCGCTTCTTTTGCATTAAAACCTTGTACACAATATTATTATTAATAGTGAAAGGAAGCATTATTAAAAATCCTAAAATGCCTTACTTAACCTTCATGAAGGTCAATTTAGAGTCCATAACATGTATATGTCATTTGCTTTATAAAATGGTATCTAGTTTAGTTTTTTCCATCGTAAATTGCTTCAAAAAACTCTTTACTAATGATTTTCTCCTTGTTGTCTCTTAATTCTGATTCCATTGGTGATTGCAAGCATTTGTGCAGCTCCATTTCTTGGTATTAAGTGGGAAAGCCTCCTTTTTCTCGAAGGAGATAAAAAAATTAAAGCTCCTTAGATTGAGATGTAACAAATTTGTTTGTATGAGAGCCATAATTGATTGCCATAGTTACCATATATGGTTGTATTCCATTGAGATATAGATATAGGATCTGTATAAGATTTGACTACATACAATTATATATATCAAAGTTAAAAAAATCGTATCGGCGAAAAAATCGTCGGGGGTCTTGAAAACACTGTTTCGTATTTATCGCCAAAACATCAACAAACTTAAAAAAATAACAAAAATATTCATTTTTTAATTTTTTTTGAAACATTTAAAGTAACAATAGCATCAAATAGATAGATTGCCACATGAATATGGAAATAAAACTGATATATAAGATATATAAGATGTCTAGTGATACATCACACATAAAATATTAATCATGTACTGAATCCTGATTCTCGAGTCATCAAAAAATATAATAAGTGTATCTCATGATCGTCATGACTCATCATGAGTCATGACTTATGAGTCATCTACAATGAAATCAAGTAAATAAACTATCGATTCCCTCTGGCTCTACCCCTTTTACGGGCAAAGGTAATCGTAGTAGAAAGTGCTTTTCCTCTAGCACTAGGAGTAGATGCCCTTGAGGCATGTGCGCCTCGTACTGGAGTCGAACGTCCTCTAGAAGAACTAGAAGACCCTTAACACCGATGTCCTCTAAAAGAAGATAGAGGAGGTAGGTTGCTAGTGCCACCACTGGGTCTATCTCCCTTTGACTGTGACTATGGGTTTGCTGGTGGCACACTCGTAGACTCAACGTGAAACTAAATATCCTCTGGAACATCCTGATCCAGCTCCTCAGAGATACCATGATCATCATCACTATCCTCTAGCCAATCAAGGGTAGTCTCAATAACAGGTTCCTCGACCTCCACCCTCCATGCAGCAGTGGTGTCAATCCCATCCAATGAAATGGCCTTCACATCAGGTTTTTTTGTCAAGCTGCTTCACCCACAGCCTGAGATTGTAGTAGACATATACCAAATCATTAAGGCGTGGGGTATCCAACCTGTAGGAGGATCATAAATTAATTTATTAGAATGTAAAGGAGCATAAAATTTAAATGAAATTTAATAATTTATAATTTTATGATGAATTTAAAATTTAATTTGAAATTCTCCAACCTATTGTGCTTTTTGGTGTGTATTTTTTCAAATACACTCTAGTTGCGCTCACAACCAGAAGAGCTACATGTTCGGCTAAGCACCTGAATTGCCATCTTCTATAAAATATGTACCTTTGTGCCATAGTTTTCCCACCAAATATCTACAACGAATTAGAGAAACATAAGAGAAGACAATGATTTAGTTTAAAACAAAGAAACAATTTAAGAAGATCAATGATTAATCTGATAAATTGAAATTTGAAAAATGAATTTTGAAACTTAAAAGTTAAAACAAGGTGAAACTTACATGGCATTATGTTCTTCCTGTCATTTATGGCCATGTCAAACCCATTTAAGCCAATGGACCTCTTATAGAGTTCCAACTCTTGGGAAAGCTCTAATCGATCAACTGCACTTAGCACCATCCTTTGGACACACTCAAAGAAGCCAGACATAACCTCTGAATCAAACTTGAAGCCACATGTGTAAGAGAATGTAGGGTTGAGGTATAACCTTGCAGCATGAATGGGGTGATGGAGTGTGTTGTTCCATCGGTCATCAATCACCCTCCATATCATTTCTTTTCTCTCATGTCCTTGATCCCCCTTGTCCACATAATAAGCACGGATGGACTTTTTGGCCCTATCCATGGCCTCATATAGGTAGCCCATTGTGGGCTTGTCCCCGTTGACTAAGCGAAGAACCTTTACCAAAGGTTCACTGATGGTGCACACCTCCTTCACCACATCCCAAAAGCTCTCTTGGTATGCAACTAGCCTCATAATGGCTTGCCCCTCTTGTTTACTGCTAAATGATAAAGCACGCCACTTAGGTGAAAGGAACATTGCTTGCAATTCCCACCTAGAATTCAAGAGAGACTGAAGAGAAATAAAACTAGTGGCAAAGCGTGTGATGGTAGGATGCACCAACTCTTTGTCCCCTGTGAATTTTCTTATCAAGCTAAGTATAAAAGCATGATTGTATATGAATTTTGTGATGCTCCTCGTTGAATCAATGGCATCTTTGATCCAATCAATCTTTCCCATATCCTCTAACATCAAGTCAAGGTAATGAGTGGCAAAAGGAGTCCAAAACAATGTAGGATACTTGGACATAAGCATCCTACCAGCAGCCACATAATTTGCAACATTGTCCGTTATGACTTGGATAACATGTTGCGGACCTACCTCTTGGATGAACCCATCCAACAAGTCACAAAGTAATGCCACATCCTTGACATGTGCAGATGCATCCACAAATTTCATAAACATTGTCCCCCTAGGACAATGAACCAAGAAATTGAGAAGGGTGCTACCCTTCCCATCAGTCCAACCATCTAACATCACCGTGCATCTTGTGAACTCCCATGGATCTCGAAGCTCTTGCAACCTCTAAGTGCAATCAACCTTTTCATTTTGAAGGATGGGCCCTCTCAACTCCTCATAAGTGGGGGGCTTATACCCGACCAAAAATAGCAACAACCTCAAACATGGACACATAGAATGGGTTCCTGGAAAAATTGAATGGAATATCACTCCGTAGAAGGCATCTACCCACAATTTTGTCCACTTCTTCTTTCTCTTTTGTTTTCGACATGGATCTGATAGATGGTTGTGCATCGGGTGTGGATCTTGGCACAAAAAATTGTGATGTTGTTGTAGGCATTACAAACTATGAGGAGTGGATCTCACTAGACTCCAGTCCCATTGCCCCAAGAGTGTGTGTGCTTGACTTGGATCTTGAAGTGATTTCTTTTTTCTTGGCTTCTGTGTACTTTTTGTTTTCTGCATAGTCTTCAAGTGCTTTTGTGGCCTTCACAACGTGTTCTGGGCTTGAAATGGGACACATACCCACCTCATGGCCTTGAATTTTCACAAGGTGGTATTTTAGCCTGTATAACCCACCGGTCATTCTTTTCCCACATAGATTGCATGAGAGATATTATCGATTACCTAGATTAACAAGTTCACCATACTCCCAGAATGGATCCAATGACTTTGGAATCTTTAATATGGAAAAATATGAACCTAGGGCAAAAAAAAATCCTTTTTTAGCATGTGTTATTGATGAAAAAATGAAAATTTAAAAATCAGAGATAAATCAATTATATATCTAGCATTCAAACTTGGTTTTGAACCCAAAATAGACACAATTTTTTTTAACTAATTTACATTGACCTAGGGCAAGAAAATCCCAAAAACGTTTATGGGCATACATGGAGAGAAAGAAAATCTCAAAAACGTTTTTGGGCATACATGGAAAGAAAGAAAATCACATAACAATGGCAAAAAATGGATTTTGATCCATCAAAAATCTATTTTGAAGATGTAAAACTCATTGCCACTGAAAACCTATTAAAATCTATGGTGGAAAAACGAGAAATAATGGGCAATTTTTTTTACTTACCTCCAAATGCAAAAACTGTGAAGTGGACTGAAAATTCGAATGCCAAATCTACAAATCTAATCCTTGAATCCACAAAATCCCAATGGCAAACTCTTCCTTGGCTGGTTGGATGGCTTGGTTCTCCTCCTTGGCTAAATGTCAAAATAAAACCAAAAAAACCCGTCGCGGATCACTTAAACCGGCGAACTTTTCAGCAGGTGTTTTTTTCCCTTCGACTCACAATTTTTTCTCGTTTTTTCCTTAAAAATCGCAATTTTTCCGCCAAAAAATCCCTCGATTTTTCTATGATTTTTCAAAGATTTATTGTTTGCGTAATCAAATTGCTATTTATTGCGATTTTGGCGATTTTTGTAACAGAGGTATATATGCAAAATATGGTCAACATAGGTTGTAAGTGTTTAGATTTCATTGTGATCATATTTTAAGAGTATCTCGGTTATATTTCATCCAGATATCGATCATATTTGGTCATATTTTGGATGTATGCTCTTGTATTTGCGTCATATTTGGAAGTATGCTTTGTATTTTGATCGGTTTTGTTTTTGTTGAATACAATTTTTTTCTGTATGGTATCGCATTTGTATATGTATCTTAACACGCGGTAACAATGCTTTTTGCTAATTTGTGAGAGGTGCTTAGCAATTGTCACCCTTTTTTTTCATCACCACTTGTTTATGTTTAGGTAGGTTTTTTTCAATTATTCATCTAAGGCTATGCTCGTCTTTTGTATATTGTCTTAATTGGTGGATGGGACAAAATGCATTGCGATATCTATTACTACTAAGTAAACTTGCTGATCTTTTATAAGTTGGCTTCACTTAGGAACTGAAGTTTACATTTTTAGGAGAACTCTATGACATTATGACCTTTATTATCTGTAATCCAGTTCTAAGCGAGGTAAAATTTTAAATAGCAGTAATCTATTATAATGACAAGCCCTTTTATAATGTTTTTGTTCGGAATTGGACAGTATAATTTCTTTAGGAGCATTATAGATTTTGTTTAATGTAACTTTTTACTCGATTGCCTTGTAAAGCTATCCCTATGTTATTAGTAAAAATTGTGAATTTTTAAATCACAATTATTAATTATAATTATTGAAGCCTTTTTGAATGTTTTACTCCAGATTTGATAGAATAATGACAAGTTGACAAGGCATTTTTCTAACGTTTTGTTCTGAGTTGGACAGTATAATTTCTTTAGGAGCATTATGGATTTTGTTTAATGTAGCTTTTTACTCGATTGTCTTGTAAAGTCATCTCTGTGCTATTAGTAAAAATTGTGGATTTTTAAATTACAGTTATTAATTGTAGCTATTGAGGCCGTTTTAAATGTTTTACTCTAGATTTGCTAGTTTGATTTCCGTAGGAGTGATAGATTTTGCTTAATGTAATATTGTACTTTATTTCATAGTTAATTACTTTATGTTGATTTATTATATGAGAAGTATTTAAAATCCATGTCAAATGTATTTCTAAATTTGTCTTCGGATTGTAATAATTGCAAATTCAACACTTCTATTCATTGTTTGATCTTTGGTTTTAGGTTTTTATGACGAAGGAAGGCAAGGGTTGGGGTGTTCGTGCTTTAGAACCTATAGCAGCACGATCTTTTTTGTTTGAATACATTGGAGAGGTAATATTTTTTCTATCCTAGCTATTGATGGAGCCTATGGACGGACAAACGTGTTTTCAAGTGGTGACATTCTTTTCCTTAATAAGATGTAGCAAGTTTCCTTTATATCGCGTGATATAAAATTGTGGCAGTTTGATTCAATCTTCCAGTAGTAAATGCTTGATTTTTCACATTTTGAAACTTTTTCAATTTGATATAATCCAGTCGTGATTGACAAAAATGGGAAGGCTAGGTGATTGATATAATCCAGTCGTGATTGTTTGTGCCTTAATGATAAACTTTGTTAGGAAATCAGATATTTAGTGCCTATGTTGGAAGCATGAAAAACAAATGCAGAACAAAAAATTAGGTTTTATTCTGTCCATGTGCCGGGCCTAATAATCACCCTATGGTTTGCTGCTATAATGTGTTAAGTTATAAATTATATAATCTATAATTTGTTATAAATATATACTAAGTTATATTGGGTATAAGTTATAATATTGTTGCACCGAGAGTAGCGAGGTGCTCTACAGCCCAATATGGGGGAGATGTTGTCACGTTAGGATTATGTTAGATTAGATAACGCTACATTAAAAAAATTAAAAAATATTAATAAAAATAAAGTCGGCTCAATTAAAAAAAATTAAATAACTATGTATGTACATATTTACATCACAACATATAAATTAAAATTTACACATTAAAAAATTTGATCCCTCTTGGTGCTTGATAGATCCGGGTTTAAACTGGATCTACGCTGGTATAATATATTTTATATTACAACTTATATTATATATTGTGATTGGCATCGCCATATTATATTACATTTAATTTTATTATTTTACAGTTCTAGGTTCTTAGTTTTGTAGTTTCAATTTTAAAATGTTTAAACATAATGTGTGTGTGTGTGTGTGTGTGTGTGAGAGAGAGAGAGAGAGAGAGAGAGAGAGACTCCCCTTCCATCCGTTATCCTAATTACAAAAATATCATCCTTGTATCTGCACCTGCACCCACGTATGTTGGCTAACTTGGCTTGTATTTTTGGCTTTCAATATCCAATCGTTGTTGTAATTCATCAATCTCCTTACTAGAAAATATAAACAGATTACGTTGTGATTTGTTTTACCATGCAGAAAATTGCACTAATGTGCTTACAATGTAAAGATTAGTGTCTATTGTATTTGGCTTCATCTATGAGCAAGAATGTAGCCAAATTGTTTGGACGAAGGACAAGTCCATTGTTTCACATGAAGATGATATAGTGTTGGAATCCCCTCTTGTATTGAATCTTACCTTGTCTTCTTAGCTTATCGAATTTTGTGAAATGCTAGCAAGACCGTTTCTAATGCTTAGCAATTGAGAATACTTACTTCCTTTGGTATATTGCTTGATTTTGCAACTCTTTTCCACCTGGTTCCTTTCAATTTGTCTAGGATGTTCTCATTTGCATTGATAGCCAAATTGTAGCTATTCCAATTTACGTAAATTAGATGTTGGTTGCCCATCTTGTATTATTCAACAATGAAATAAGACTTTTTGAAACTTGGCGAGTTTCAATGAGTCAACCTAGCTTGTTTGTCAGGCAAGCCGGGCTGAAACTTTTAGTCAAACTCACCCAGTTTTGGTGAAACTCGGTGAATCCTTACTCAAAACTTGGCTGGCCATAATAGTACTTTGAAACCAATGTTTTGTTTTGTCATTCTTCACATTTCTCTTTTCTGTTTTGGGCCGAGTGAGGGTTTTGGGCTGTCAAATGTTTTGAAGTGCATTTGGAGACCAAAAGATCAGGTTTTACTAAAGTTTTCAAGCATTTGGAGACTAAAGCATTGCCATTTTATGCCATTGTCCATCTTCCATGGCATTTGGACAATGTACAATTGAATTTTGAACTATTTTCTATCTAAATTTAGGGCTTTGTAGCATTTAAACTATTAAATTGACATTTTGATGTTCATTGTTCATTGTTCATTGTTCATTGTTCATTGTTCAATTTTCATTTCTATTATAAAGATGTATTTTGATGAGATTAATGTCTAAGCTGCACAATCAAATTCTATGTAATCATCATGAAATGGAAAATCATTAGCTTTTTTGTGATTTGTTTGCTCTTATGAAATTTTAGAATTTCTGCAATTTACTAACTTTTAATATGTCAAGTTTTGCACCAGGTTTTTTTGAGTCATCAAGTTATCTGTCCATTTCAGGTTTGTCGAGTCACTGCCCAGTTCAAGTTATGTGACTTTTCTTCATTGTTCATTTTGTTTCTCTCAAAAGAAATTGGCACATATTTCTTGGATACTATGAGAGTTGTTGATGGCCTCTTGTAAAACAAAGTCCATCAACTAATTCCATGACCTTACAATCATAGGAACTCGTTGCATTGATTCTTCCTCTAGAAGCAAACCAGAATCCTTTTCTTGATGACTGTAGCTCAAACAAGTATTTCCACAAGGGGTGTCTAACTTGTGGAAATCGTCATTTAATGACTCCTATGCTTTTTGGGAGTTCACTTTATTAATTAATTAATAAAGTGAATGTATTTTTATAAAGTGAGTTTAATTTAATAAAGTGTTTAAGTTTTGGCACTAGTGACTTAAATTAAATTGTGAGCCATTGATCTAATGGGACAGTGAGATTTAATCTCGTCCATTGAGATTAGGGATTTGGCCCAACTCAATGTTATAAAAAGACAACAAAGGGAAGAGTCAAGACACATTGATTATTCACAGTGAGTGAGTAATTAGGCGAGGAAAGAATAGGGAAGCAACAATTGCACACAAATTGAGGCAACACACATGGTCGTACAACAGTGGAACAATTACAGACTTGGTTGCACGTGTGAGCTACAAAATTAATTACAGCAACAAAATCGATCGTACAATAGATCATTAAAGGTCATACAACTCATATAGATCCGTACAGACAACCTCAACAGATCAACTGCACGCATTTTGAGGCGCTGTGATTTATTAGGTTTGCAGGGTGTTTGTGGTTTTCTTTCTCAGAGCCATTTTCCCGAGTACCTTGGAAGGCAAGAGTCACCTTGATCTTGAAAGAGCATGACTTGTGGGAGAATGTAGATAAGGTCCTTTCAGAACCAACAGATCCTGCAGAAAAGGCAGCTCAAAAGGACATAAAGGCACAAAGGGTGATACTAGAAGCTGTGAAGGATCACTTGATCCTGCATGTAGCTGAAAAGACCAAAGCAAAGGACATGTTTGATGCCCTAGTTGGTCTCTTTCAGAGTGACAACCTGAATCGAAAAATGGTCCCTAAGAACAAGTTTACAGATTGTTAGATGAACAAATTTGTCGATGTTACCGGTTACCTTATGAGGATCACATAGATCTGTGATAAGCTTGCAGTTGTTGGAGAAAAGATATTGGATGCAGAGCTAGTGAATGTGTCCTTGAACAGGTTCACCAAGTCATGGGAACCGTTCGTAAAGAGGATTTGTGCACGGGAGAACCTCCTAGACTGGCAGAGATTATGGGACAATTGTATTCAGAAGGAGACTCGGGAAGAGTCTAGATCCAACAAGCAAGGAGGAGGAGTTGATGAGAACTTGGCATTAATCACCAAGGCTAAGAAAGGCAAAGGTAAAGGCTTTGAAATATCCCTGATCTCGCTGATCAAGATATTTGCTACTGATCTAATGTTATGTCTCGTGGATCTGATACACTGGGGGTTCCTGGATGCGTTTCAGTTGTGTGTTTGAGATATTTATGGTTATTGCAAGTGAATGTCGGTTATTGCATGTGCATGTTGTGTATTTATGGTTTAAACAATATATAAAGGATGTATGCGAAAGTAAAGAACATCAACTGCCCAATAACATGTATTATGCGACTTGAGCATGGAAATACAATAAAATACTGGAAATATAGAGTATAATAGTTAGCTAGATCTCATGGATCGTTAATGGAATACAAGTAAATAGCATAAAAATACCCGTGATCAGAAGATGAAGGCACATCTGATGCATGCACGGATAGATCAACAAAAATATGCTATTCCGGAGAAGCACGGTAACCATTACTAGCTGGAAAACTCGTCCGGAAGGATAGACTGTCGGAATGAGCTGGAAATTGCTCCAATAGAAGTGCCCTGGCCTCTAGACTGAAATGGATGAGTGTCGGATGTCAGATCTAGTCTCTGAGGCACTGGATCTGGACCCCTGGGAGGTTTGCGCACCTCCTGGGACACTGGATGCGCCCCAAATGATTCCACCAACGAAATCTGTTGCTATAGGACTCAAAATGATCGTCTCGCCAAATGCAGAACTAGGTCGGAAGGGTTTCCCCAGATATGCCCTAATGCTTCATTTGCAACCTCAAATGTCCTGCCGGAAGAGCTGCACCCTAAATGGTTGGATGATGCGCCTTGCAAGATTCCATCCTCAGAATCTGATGGAAAATGGCTCAATCTGAGCACCCTGCCTGGATCTCAATTGGGTCGGAAGGAAACTGCAATTTGAGCTCGTACCTCGTGCAGCTCCACAAACCCTCAATCTGACTTGCGCCCTCACTAGCTAAGTTGCACACTCTGCACTGGATACTCTTGAATAGCATAGTGAAATACCTAGATGGTATCTCCGATGGGCTAGGGTGTGTCTCTCAACACTGAAACTGATCAATGGTGGTGGTTTCCTCCAGAAATCCACAAAACAGTAAATTCGACTCTCTTCCTCCTCTAGGAACTCTCAACATCAAATCATAACAATGCATAATGAGGAATTAGGTCAAATTCCTCCCTTTATACCATTCCCAACCTAATTCACCATTGACCTCACTTAAGCTAGGTGCTTTTCCTCCTAAGGTGAATAATTAATTAATTAAGTCCCCCTTTAGCACCTTTTCATTCTAATTCTTCGTTGACTTAGGCATAAGTGACTTTTCCTAAGTTTTTGACTGAATTCATTGTTTAGCCATCAATTCACCCTTATTTCTCCATAGTGTTCCCTGTCTGTGCCTGACTATAGTCTACGGGAACACATAGACTACTAAGTCACTCCCTGATGACCTACTCTTGCGAACGAGACATCACAGGCTTCATCAAGAAAGGTAACAATCAGGGAGAGGGACAACAATCTGGACAGAAGAGGTTCTTGAGCAAGCTCAAGCACTACATTTGTCACAAGAACGATCACTATGCTTCTCAGTGTCCACAGAAGAAGAAAGCTAGAGGAAAGACGCAATAAGTAGCAACCACAATAGAGACTTAGTTAAGTGAACTTGCATCAAAGTTCAAATGAGATTTCTCTCTAGTTTCCTGCCTTTTGACCAACACTATTGCTAGGAGTGCTTGGTACCTAGACGGTGGTGCCTCTCGCCACATGACGGTAGCTCGAGAGTTGTTTAGCAGATTATCAGAGGCCCACGTAGAACTTGGTGATGATGCCAAGTATGCAGTGCAGGGTTAAGGGACAATTCAGTTCTATCTTGAGTCAAGACGATCCTTTAATGTTCAAGAGGTACTCTATGTACATGGTTTGAAGATGAACCTTTTGTCCATCTCAGTCATGGAGGACAAATGTTATGCAATTACCTTCTGTAGGGGGCAAGTGTTTATCTACCTAAAGGGAGCTAGTCCTGGCACTGCCATGAGGATTGGAGTCAAGGAAGGGAACTTGTACAAACTTTTGGGCAAGCCTATTTAGGCATTGGTGCACAACACTGAGAACCTGTGCTAGTTGTGGCACAGGAGGATGGGACATCTATATCACAGAGCACTACCCATACTGATGGAGATGGTCACCGAACTTATAGACTTCTGTTTGGAGTAGCAGGGGGTGTGCTCTTGGCAAAAATTTTAAGGATTCATTTCCTAGCAGTGAGACTCAATCCAAAGGGATTTTGGATCTAATAGATTTTGATGTTTGCGGGCCTATGTTAGATTATTCAGTGAAGGGTGCATCTTATTATGTAACCTTCATTGATGATTTCTCTAGAAAGGCCTAGATCTACTTCATGAGAACCAAGGATGAGGTTTTCAGTAAGTTCAAGGAGTTCAAAGCTCAGTTGGAGAACTCAATAGGGAAGAAGATCAAGGTGCTAAGGACAGACAACGGGGGTGAGTATACCTCTAATGAGTTCAGAGATTTCTGCAGGGAGGCATGGATCAAGAGGGAGAAGACAATGGCCTACAACCCATAATAGAGTGGAGTTGCAGAGAGGAAGAATCGATCTATTGTCAGTGCATTGAAGGCCATGATCCATGATCAGAGTCTGTCAATGATTCTATGGACTAAAGCATGCAACACAACTGTGTACTTGCAAAACAAGAGCCCTCATAGGATATTGGATGACAAGACCTCGGAGTAAGCATTCACAGGTGCGAAACCTGAGATAAAGATCTCAGGGTTTTTGGTTGTCGAGTCTACATCCACATTCTTGTGGAGAAGAGGACAAATTTAGAGCCCTCGAGTCAGAAGAACATACTAGTAGGATACAATGAGGATTCAAAGGATTACAAAGTCTTTTTGCCAGATCAACAAAAGACAATGGTGAGCCGAGATGTCAAATTTGAGTAGAACTTAGCATCAAGGAAATCTCATGAGATTCCTACAGTTGCAGAGGATACACAGCAAGTGGATCCTAAGGATGAGCAGAGCGGAGAGACTTCCAGTGCAAGGGGCCATCCTTCACGGATGGAAGAACAGTTGGCTCCCTCCAAGTCATCCAAGAGGCCCAAGTGGTTTGAGCAAACTTTGAGAGATGCCCAAGAGCATGTTGAGGCTCTCAAGACCACATTTAAGGAGAGTAGACCTTCACGGAAGTTTCTAACTTATATGACTTTGATGACCAACATCATACACTCAAAGCCTTCCATCTTTGAGGAAACAACCAACCAAGAGATTTGGAGAGATGCCATGGTGGAGGTGCACAACTCCATTATGAAGAAGGATGTCTGGGAGATTGTACCGAGACTAGTGGGAATTCAATGGTGACCTCCAGATGGTTGTACAAGATCAAGCATGCAACAGATGGGAGCATGGAGAAGTACAAGGTGAGATTCGTGGGTCGAGAATTCTCTTAGAAAGAGGGAGTAGACTACGAGTAGACTAAATCATAATCAAATAGCAATAACTATGTAGATGAGTAAGCATGCACATCAACAACACATATACGCTGGCGAAACCCTGTACATGGAGAAAAACCCCAGCAAACGATATTCCTTTATTGCATTAATAATGTAAGATTACTTACAAATATCCACCATGAATGTTCTTGTCTTAAAGAGCTTTCCACGATGACTCTGACCCGACAAAGACCTAAAAGACCTTGCTAAAATACACCTCTGATATGCTGCCTCTATTGTTGATATACAACACTGATATGCTGCCTCTTTATCACTGATGTGTGCCTCTATTGCTTCACTCTTAACCTGCATATCAAAAACTGTGTTGAAGAGAGGGTTCGACCTCTGCTTATATAGGTTGAAGAGGAGAAGAGGAGAGGCTCGAAATAGTAACATGTTTGCATGAGTTAATCATAACTCAGTTTCATACTTTATTTCAAACTTAGAACTAGACTTGAGATTGGTTACAACTCAACATTACACTTTAGTTCGAAAATAGAACTAGACTTGAGACTGGTATGCTTTAGTTCGAAAGTAGAACTAGACTTGATACTTCAGTTGCAATTCAACATTACACTTTAGTTTGAAAATAGAACTAGACTTGATACTTCAGTTGCAACTCAACATTACACTTTAGTTCAAAAATAGAACTAGACTTAAGACTTCAGTTGCAACTCAACATTATACAAGTTCTAAAATAGATTTAGACTTAAGACTTCGGTTACAACTTGACTCTTTACAAGGCAATTCAAAATTCTCTTGATGGTGGATAATGTTACACCTGCTAATGCACTAGATCAATACATTTATATCATTTGCAATATTAGGAATATCATTTGTTTCTATCTCATAGGAATTTTATATTCAACCTAACTTTTGCTAGGTGCCTTGACTTTTGCTCATGGCTCACAAGGCTTGACTAGGCTCACATAGGCTGTACGTTCCCCCTAACTTTTGCACTAGTCTGTTTATGCTCACAGAGGTTGTACGTTCTCCCTAACTTTTGCACTAGACTGTCTATGCTCACAGAGGTTGTACGTTCCCCCTGACTTTTGCATTAGACTCACATAGCATCTCATTCGTCCTAATTTTTGGTTTGACTCACAAAGGTTGTATGTTCCCCCTGGCTTTTGTTAATACCTGACAAGACTGGTTGATTCTCCAAATCTCCCTGGCTAGCCTCAGGGTGGCCCATATGGCCTCTAATTGGATAATGATTGTCGATGCTACCAAATTTAACAACGAGATCTTCCTTGGACAAGGGAAGTACACCTTAGAGATCTTAAGAGATTCAGAATGGAGGATAGTAGACCAATGGCCACTCCAATGGTGACTAACCTGAAGAAGGTGGATTCCTCAGATTCAAGGTTGGCAAGTTCCAACTAGTACAGAGAATTGATTGGCTTATTGATATATTTGCTCAACACTCGACCAGACATTTGCTTTGTCGTTAACACCTTGAGTCAGTACATGGTGGAGTTGAGGCTGGTTAATTGGATAGCAGCAAAGAAAATGCTCATATATTTGCAGGGCATAGTTGGATATGACTTGAGGTACCTTGGTGGAGATGGGGTGAAGTTGCAGGGCTATTTAGATTCATATAGGAAGAGTTCTTCAGGGTGTTGTTTTAGTTTGGGGTCAGCTATGATTTCCTAGTTCAGGAGGAAACAAGCCTCAATAGCACTCAATTCTGCAGAAGCTGAGTACATGGCAGCGAGTTTAGCTAGTTGTGAAGCCATTTGGCTTCGCAAGCTACTCACAAGATTATTTGATCATTGATTCACAAGCTACTCACAAGATTATTTGATCAGGAGTTGGAGCCAACAATGAGTCACTGTGACAACCAAAGTTGCATAAAACTCTCGAAGAATCTAGTGTTTCATGACAGATCGAAGCACATTGAGATCAGAAACCACTTCATCAGAGACAGGGTCCCGAAGGGAGCAGTCAAGCTCCAGTGCATTCCAACAGATGAGTAGTTGGCAGACATACTCACCAAACCCTTGGTGAAAGGGAAGTTTGTTTTCTTTCGAGACAAGCTTGGAGTGGTGGAGAATACCTTCCTCACTAGGAGGGAGTCTTGATGACTGTAGCTCAGACATGTATTTCCACAAGGGGTGTCTAACTTGTGGAAATAGTCATTTAATGACTCTTATGCTCTTTGGGAGTTCACTTTATTAATTAATTAATAAAGTGAATGTCTTTATATAAAGTGAGTTTAATTTAATAAAGTGTGCCTAAGTTTTGGCACTAGTGACTTGAATTAAATGTGAGCCATAGATCTAACAGGACAATGAGATTTAATCTCGTCCATTGAGATTAGGGATTTGACCCAACTCAATGTTATAAAAAGAGAGCAAAGGGAAGAGTCAAGACACATTGTTTATTCACAGTGAGTGAGTAACTAGGCGAGGAGAGAATAGGGCAGCAGCAGCTGCACACAGGGCCGTACAGCCGTACTGATACATACAGCAGTTGAACAGCAGCAGACCAGGCCGCATGTGTGAGCTGCAGAATTAATTACAGCAGTAGAATTGGCCATACAGCAGATCTGTACAGGCCGTACAGATCTGTACAGACAGCATCAGCAGATCAGCTGCATGCAGATCAAGGCGCTGTGATTTATCAGGTTTGTAGGGTGTTTGTGGTTTTCTTTCTCAGAGCCATTTTCCCAAGTATGGGAGCTCTTGTAAGTTCCGAAGTTATTTTGAATGAAGAACTGATATTGAAGAGCAAAAAAATAATTGTCCATTTTGTTTTTCTGAAATTTCCACTGCATTAAATGGTTAAATAATTCCTGTAGTATAAATCAGATCTGATCTCATTTATCTAGGCACTGGTTTTAAAGAAATTAACACCTTTAAACGTCTCCATTTTGGCCCTAGTCCTCGTTGTTTTAGCCTATTACCTAGTTGAGTACTGGACTCACCTTCAAACCAATAGGATTTACTTTAGTTGAATTCAGATCGTCTGCACCCTTCAGAACTTTAAAAGTCCACCGATTTCAACCTCTGGGCTACTTCATATGCTATTTGTCAAACATGGTTGGCATCATAGTCTTCATACTCTGACCTACATCATGCTGTCTAGGTATCAATTGGCTTCACATGACTTCAACACCACACCACTTAAGTGGCTGTGTTTTCTGGGGCTGTAGATTGTTTCCCTGTTTGAGGGTTTTAACCATGTACTGTACTAGTGTACTGATCTTTGATCTGTTTGTGTGAGCAGTTGTTTACTGTGTTCAACCTGTGTGGAAATGCCCTGTTTATCAAACATTGCTCTCTTAACTTCTGCTATCGCTGACCATCAATGGGAAACCCCATGTGACTTCTCTAGTGGGAAGATACTAGAGGCTGAAGTAGAACTTCAGGAACCCTCGAATCATGTACCTTGGGAGTACATTCAGAATAGCAGAGGCTGAAGTATAACTTTGCTAACCCTTGAATCATGTTCCTTGAGAGCATATTGAGAATATAGGGAGTGAGGAAAAAGGGCAATACAGAGATACAAAATTAAAATGTAAATACTCGAAACATGCTGGACCAAATGTGTAACTTTTATTATAATGCCAACATGTACAAGGGACTACAGAAATACATGAAACCTTTGTTGCCGCAATCGGTAAAAAAATCATGAAGATTTGTTTTAAAAAAGTTTAATTAATATAAAAACCAAGCACACACAAACTCTCTATCTATATATATTCTCTCTATTTTGTATAAAATGCTTCCTTCAACTATTAATATAGACACCAATGTAGATACAACACATTTTTTACAGAAGAAAGTGGACTTCTAGGCAGTGACTGCAAGCAAAAAGGTAGTCTAGGCGGACTGCTAGGCAGTGACTGCATGCAAAAAGGTAGTCTAGGCAGACTGCTAGGCAGTGACTGCAAGCAAAAATGTAGTCTAGGCTAAGCCCTACAAACTATCATCTGTGCCCAAGAATGTCGAGTCTATTAAAGTTCATGCCTTGTGGCTGTAATGCTGTGCAGCTGTAACATAGTCCACTTGGCACGTAACCATAATAATCATAATTTTGGTTATTAAGGCACAAATAATATGTTTTTGAAAAGTATAATGATGTTTTAACATTTTATTAGTCTTAAACGTTTAATTTAACATATTGGGTCAACATTGGAGTTAAAAGATATTTTTATGTGTTCTCTGTTTGAATATATATGAAGTTGTAAAAAAATTCGCCTAATTCTCTTTGCTGAAGTTAATGGTAAGTTGTATCGTATTTTTTTCTACTGCAATTGAATTTTGCCCAAATTGGAACACGACACCAGGTGACTTAGCACCGAACTATTGATACAACAGACACTTGGAAAAAGGACAATGGCATTAATCTTATAAGCCACCACACATAAACTTTGAAACCTAAACTGTTAATGTAGTGTTCATTTCATACAGTAAATATTCTGGTGTGCAAATTGTATAGAATGTTGAAACAACTTAGGAATCTTCTGGGAAACATTTCTCAAATGTTTCTCTGCAGATTCAAGTATAGAAAAAAATAAATGTTGCATTTTTTCTTTTAAAATTAGGTGTGGGTGTGTCCCACAACCTGAAAATTAAAAGAAAAGGAAATGATTAATAAACTGTAAAGAAGAGCAGTTTGTAAAAATGAAAATTTGAAAGTTACTGCCTATACACATATTCACAGTATGTATAAAAAATTTCCATTTTTATTTGTTTGGCTATATAAAAATAAACTGTCACTGTTTCCTGAAATTTTGAAAGTACCATTTCTGTAACCCATCCCATTCTTTTAATTTGTACCCATTTCACCATTCCAGGTGGCAGATCCGGTGGATTGTCAGATGACAGTTGCCAACAACCTTTAAAACTACCTGCCAACTCATTGACTGTTGTATATCTTAATTTATTTGATGTGCATATTCCATAATTATTAAGGTGGCACCTGCTTTATTACAAAATGGCAGGCCCACTGCACTTTAAACACAAAGAGTTTTTGATTCATTTCTTTGCAAGCCATTTTCTTCTCAAATCAGTATCTGAATTAGAATGGTGGGAATGTCATAGCTATCGGTATATACTATAGACTGCACATTCCTTTCTATAGTGTCAAAGCCCTCTATTTCTGTTTTCAAATATTGGTATCATAAAATTTTAGTTTCTCTAACCAGTTTTTCTGTCTCTGCAGATAATGACCAATAGTGAGCAGTACTATCGAAATATTGAGTATCGCGAAAAGAATATCCACACCTATACAATGCTGCTAGACGCAGATTATGATATGGAGATAAATCACTTTAAAGATGGTTTAAATGATGATGAGGCTCTGACACTGGTATATGCCTAGCATAATTATTATTATAGGCATATGCAATTAAATTGAATAGTTTAAACTTTACAGCATGGTGTAAGGTGATTCCTTGGAGTGATTTTCAGCTCAAATATACACCTACATATTATACTAGAATATTAAATTCCTGTTCATTTGATTTAATTTATATTATGGTCGGCTTTTTCTGACAGGAGAGCAAAATTAAATTTTTATTTTAACAAAATTATGAAGGCAGATATATGATATAACAGTCTGGGGAAATGTAGTCTGTCAAGATTTCTTCTCACCCGGGAAGGATCTCACAGTTTGCTTTTAGTTACAAAACATCAGGATAGTACAGGAAATTATGACAGAATCCTGACACATTTTGTTGGAGGTTTTTAACTTCTGAGATTATAGTGGATTTCCATGGCCTGAACTAATTTCATGACTTTGAATGAACCAATTGGTGTCTTGCAAACAACTATAATGTTTGGTGTTGGGAGCATCCTAATGTTACCGAACTAAAAGTCCTGATTTCCGTTGCAGGATATTTTCACACTTTGTATTGTTGTGCAGTGTCTTGTTTTTTATATCTTTTGGAATGCTGGTTTTACACACAAACATGGACAGGAATATACATTAAAGTGAGAAAGAGTGGATTCATACATTAAATGATGCAATGTCTCATTAATTACATAGTAGGAGAAGAGGAGTACTTTAACTCCCAAATACCCAACTACTAAGCTCTGCATTAATTAATTAAATTCTTCATTATTACATCAACTATTAAGCTCTGTATTAATTAGTTAAATTCATCATTATTACATCACTTAATTAGTGAGACTTTATTATATGGCTAAGTCCTAAGTCCTAATATGTCTAAGTGATAAATATAACCATTATCACTAACACCCTCCTTTAATGGTCGTTTCACATACTTGTTGAAAATACAAAGTAGAAAGATAAGTGATTTTTAGTGCACTAGATAAAATCTTCAAATTAGCACTAGAAGTGAACTGTACGTTACCATCTTCTTGTCTGACTATTGACTCACCAACCATATGAGAGCCAATGTTGGCTGAATAGTCAGCCTTTCCACTATTGACATAAAACTTAGCTTGTTCATTGAAATTACATGCTCCACATCTTTGACAGTCCAGCATATCAAAAAATTGTGTTGAGAATTAACGTCAATACATGTTCAGAAATCCTAAATATTACTTGTTAATTCTCCCGGCAGACTGTCCATCTTTTTCAAATCGATCCGAATCTATCACACAGGTTGTTTATCCGATGACAATGTCTCCCGGTTCCTTTGCATTATACAAAGTGCGGCTTGGTCTTTTCACTGTTCTCACACGAGCATCTCCTCTATTCTCTTTGCATTACCCTTCGATTCTCACAATAGGAGGCTGCTCTGCATGGCAGCTTAATTCCTCAAAGGCAGTGGCTCGATTCTGGCGGCTAGCTCGATTCGTCAAATGTGGTGGCATTTTCTATATTCCTGAGTGGCGGCTCAGTCCTACAAGAGAAAACCTCTTAAAATTGGTGTTTCCTTATCTCTGACCACCGCAACCCTATTCTCTGACACAGGTTTCACCTTTCCGGCTGCTCTGCACTTTATTCACGAACTTGATTGATTGATTGATTTTAATGACGTCCACGATGCTGAACAGCCTAAGGGACCAAGAGAATAACAGCCCTAACTGATCTTCACATTCTTTTCAATGTCGGATCTTTTGCTTTGAATCTTGACTAGAAGACTAGCAATTTGGTTGATCTTATCCACGTCAAAAAGCTGGTGCATGTTGTCAACCTTTAAGCTGTTTTCATACCGACTGAGGATATCCTCGTAGGCTGCACATTCCATGACAAAGTGCCACTCCATCTCCACCACACCCTTATTGCAGAATATGCAAGTTTTCTCTTCCCAAACTTCCTTGTGTACCCTCCACCTACCGGTCTCACATCTAAGGTGATGTGAACCCATCCTCAACTGTGGAACTAACAATCTTGTTTTTCCTTTAATAGCTTCCCCTAAATATGTTTTCTCGCTATGATCACAATTTGGGTTAAACCCCTTCATGTAGTATGTTTTTTTACTCCCACTGTGATTGGTCCACATGGCAGTCCTAAATTTTTCATTCACCAACTTTTTAATTTCTTCCTTGGTGTTAGGACATTCATGCAACTTGATATTCCACTTACTCAACCACTTTTTATTTTGCTTCATCCAAGTTTTCTTCTTACGGTCTAACTCCTCCTCCATAGCTAACTTGGGCCTTAAATAGCTTATTAATTTGGTTATCGCTGTCGCCTCCAACGGAAAAGTACCTGTTTCAGCTAAAAGATTTCATACGGGACTGTGGCTTTAACTTTGAGATTGCTAGTAATTAATTGCTTCTGAATTCTTTCTAGCTGTCTCCATTTGCAAGTTGACATGCTGCTTCCCTATATTTCACAACCATAGAGAACAACTACCATAACTGGCAAACCAAAGAGGGTTTTTTTGGTTTTCCAATCCCAAAGTTCATCTTTTCTACGCCTATTTTGGAGTAAGTATGAGGCTCTCCATCCTTCCTATATCATTTTCACCCTACAAGTCTCCCAACTGAGCTTATAGTGGAAGTCAATCCCAAGATATTTGTATTCTTTCACTATCTCCAATGGACTGCCTTCGAAAAGAAAGGTGATTGGTTTGTCTTTTCTATTTAAAGAAAAGATCATGATTTTGGTCTTGCTAATGTTCACTTGCATCCCTACCTCTTGATCATCTCTTAAACCCTGTGCTGTTTTTGAAATTAGAATAAGATCATCCGCGTATAAAAGTAGCTTCACCACATACCCTGCTAGATGGACACCCTCTCCATCCGTCCTGCTCAACCAATCTTCCAACTTAACAATGTATAAACCAAACAAAGTGGGAGATAGAGGACATCCCTGTTTAACACCAATATCACTACCAAAACATTCAGACATTCCTTCACTTGTTCTGATTTTAGCTCTAACCTTCTCATAAAGTCTGTGAACTGCTGCTCTATATCCATCTGGAATACCCAACTCTTCCATTCTGTTCCATAGTTTGTCTCTAGGCACTGTGTCGAAGGCTTTCTTAAAGTCCACAAAACAGCAATAGGCTGTCTCACCTTGTTTGTCCCAGATGCTCTTTCCCGATGCCTTGACGATGTCAGCAAAGATCACAGGTTCTGAGTTCTTTATGATGGTTTGATTGCATTCATTGATACACAATCCAACTTCACATGTTCTCTCGCCTCAGTCACACATCACAAATTCTTTGACTCACTCAAGAGCGGCTTGCCCTACTCTTCTGTCCAATGCTTTGTGTGCTATTGCAGTCCCTTGGTGCCTTTTCTGATCACAGCAGTTCCTTCGCTCCTTCATATGCTTCCCTCAGATTTTCATCAACTTGGTTCTGATACCATGTTGGTTTTACACATGTCTCAAAACGAATACACATTAGAATGAAAAACAGTTGATTCATACATTAGATAATGTAACGTCTCATTACTTAATAGGAGAAGAGGAATACCTAAAGTAACTCCCAGATGCCTATAGCTATGCACCAACAACTACATTAATTCATTAAATGCCTCACTGTTACATCACTTTATGAGGGAGACTTTATTATAAGTCCAAGTATGTTTAAGTTATAAATGTGACCATTATCTCTAACATGTAATCTGTTGTCATGAAACACTTTGAGACATAAACAAGCCTATCCAGATATCTAGGGAAATATATGTAGTGTACCCTGAAATAATGGATTTTGTTTGATTTGGTTGCAGTAACACCAATTCTTGTGCTTTGTCACAAGAAGACTTCTTATGAAAGAGCCTTTTGTGTAAGCATTACTTCTATTTGTGTTATTGGTTTTGGAATGTTGTCTCTCTAAAGGAAATCCAACATTTCAAATTTTAGTGAAATTTATGCCTCTTCTATATAGTTTCTGAACTCAGAGATTGAAGACATCGGTGAATCAATCAATAGTAATATTATCTTTACTTCTACTTCCAGGACACAGCTAAGTTAGAATCCACTATTTCTGCTAGTTGTGAAACGTTTGACTACAGGAGTTGATATCTACAACAAAGTTATTCCATTTTCCAAAAAATTCCCTTTCTGGTTCAAACTACAAGAAACAAAGGGCGCAGATTTCTCTTTATATTGTTGCTATTATTTACTTGCACATTTCACTCCAATTTCTAACATGGCTAATTCTGGCCAGTCTCGTCTAATCTGACATTTTTTAGAATTATTTTTGTAAAAGTGTTGCTGCCGGCTCTTATACATTGCTCTATTTCTTTATGTTTTGAGTCCCTGCATTAAATTTATTGTTCTCCCTTTTTCATCCACTCATTTTTATTTTCCTTTGGCTTTCGTTCTTCAGTTTCTTTGGAACATTTTGGAATCTGAAACGGCTTTATTGTGTGTGTTGTACTATCCGTTTTGTCTCAGTTCAGGAGTTATTCATTGATTCTTATTTTGCTTGTTGAACGTTAAAATTAGCTGATTCTGTGGGCTACAAGTAGCCACATGGTGCATAATAATTTGGTGATGGAACCGTTTGTGAGTTACCTTAAGGTTGGAAGTGTATTATCGCAAAATGATCGACGATGCTTGCTCCTCGTTAAATAATATTTCTTATTTGACTACGTTTTTATATTGCTTATGTATTTCTGGAATGTGCAGGATGCTACACGGTATGGAAATGTTTCTAGATTCGTCAACCATAGGTAAACTGTAGCTTTCAAATTTCATGAACTTTAGCAACATGCAAGAACTCTTCAATTATAAAATAATTTGTTTAATTCATCCCATTCACTAATCTCTCTACTTGACATCTTTTGATTTCATGATTTCATGTGCTGCTTACTGCTATGACCAGGTGTGGAGACCCTAATCTGTTGTTACGGCCTGTGCAAATTGATACGAGAGATACTCATTATTACCATGTACGATTTGCTGTGCTTTTCTTGTCTGGCATTAATTGTTGGATTTCCTTTCATCCTTTTATCATCTAGTTTAAACTAATTTTTACTTCCATCAAACATCATTTACAGGTTGCATTCTTTACTGCTCGTGACATTGCTAAAAAGGAAGAGTTAACCTGGTATACAACAGTCTCATACCATTTACTTTCAGACGATTAGAAATTTATCACCCAAATCTCTGTAAAGTTTTTTCCTTAAATTCTATCTTTTAAGTAAACAATAGAGGTAGTTCTGGTTCCCATTCTCATCCCTGTCCTTGCTGTTATGCGACTAATAAGTTTTAATCATTGTTCTAGGTTTTTCTGCAGCTTGTTTAATTCAAAATCAGATTTGTGGTTGTTGTTTGCATGACATTAATAGAGTTATCTCTGTTATCTTATTAATTTGCATGCAGGGATTATAATATCAATTTTGATGACAAACATGAAGTAAAGGGCTTCCGCTGTTTATGTGGTAGTAGTCTTTGTCGAGATAAGAAGAATAAGTTTCAGAAGAAAGGCTGACTAGTTCGTGATCGGTCGTGAATTAGTAGTCATTCTTTTAGGAAAAGCAAACCCTGCATAAAAGGGTAATTTTGATCTTAGAGAGAAGCCCACTGTCGTAACTTTGTTTATTATTGTAAGTATTCGTTACTATGTATAGGGCTATGTCTTAATTTTATTGTAACAATGTTTTTATGCATCATTTTATAGCGCAAGCTGATTAATTTGTTGAAAGGAGGGCCCTTGCAACAAATTTGATTTTTAATTACAAATCCATTTGTCACAGTTAAAAAGTTCTCGGTGCTTGAGAATGCAGAGCTTCATTCTTGCCCATCTGCATATGAGAATTGTTAAATGTATGAAAGATAAATTTTTTATTACATTTTTTCTTCTCATTTATCTTCAGTGGGTCTGTTTATGGTTTACGATTGGTTGGTTTTTTAATTATTTGTCTATAGTAGTTGGGAAGGAGTTCAAAATGTTAGTTTGATACAGTACCGGTTTTTTTGGATATTTGTTGTTCAATAAGGCCTCAGCTGAACTGCATAAGAAAGCTTTCTATCTTTGCGAAACATGTATGGGGAAAAGTCATATTAGTGATGTCATCACACTGAGGGATGGAGGTAAACTAAGAAGCGTTATTCGTAACAGCTTCCATATGTTCGTCGTGTTTTATAAGTGCAATCTTCTTTGAATGATCTGTTACATGATATTAACAGTAAAATTGGACCAGTCTAATTTAACTCAATACCACCAATGGATGCAGATTAAGGCATCACAAAGCTCTCGTTTACTCTGAAGTTGACTAAGAATCATAGAATGTATTGTTGTTTCACTTATTGCCTGAAGCCAAGCATTAGAAATGATAGGAAGTTATGATTCTGCCATCACGATGAAACAAATTCGTCCAGAACTTTTTGATGGACATATTTGAGTTTTTGAGAGTTATTCTTCAGGATCTTGTTCCCCATCTTGCAGGAAGCTAAATTACACACTTTCTACTCGTTTGTCTCTGAAGATGGGTGATAGGTTCACGTGAAACGCTTGGAACGGAAAACACAGTTTTCTCCAAGTCCACACAAACAGGAAGCTAAAATGTTAAATGAAAACCAAAATATACATTCTTGGATCATAAAAAGATATGGATTCAACAATTATCATGATAAAACACATGTTTTTATTACATGTGAACGATGCGATAATTGGAGGATGCGGTACTATATCAAAGGAAGAAAAACATCAAATTATTAATCGAGCAGTGAGCAATGAACCCCTGGTGCATCTCTAGATCTGAATACTGGGTGAGTGCAGACACTAGCAACCCATAAAAACAAAATGTCTATAACTCACTGGAGCAGAGCATCTCAGTTCAATGCTCTGATACCATGTGATCTGCAATAGCAATACTCAGGGAATTAACTAGAACAGGAAAAGATGAATATCACCAAAATTGAGAGCAAAATGACCATCACTTCATTTAGAACTAGAGGCAGTTTTATATAGATGCATGTTATTACATAATGGCTTGAATAGGTCAAGCTACAACTAGCTTCTAACAGCTAGTTAACTAGATCTGATCAACTGCTTCCTTGGGACTTGTTCCCAACTGTTCTTCTCCAATAAGCTGAGAAAGTGTGCCTTCCAAGAATCCAGTTGGCTGAGGGAGTGCATGGAACACCTTCCAAGAATCCAACTGGCTGAGGGAGTGCACCTTCCTTGGGATTCACATGGATGTCTGTTGGTTTGCCCAATTCCTCCCTATTTAAGCCCGGAAGTGTCCCCACTTCCATCAGCAAGTGAGGAAAATGCTTGTGCCTGGCAACTTCCAAAAACCATTCAGCTTGAGCAGGAGTTTGGCCTATGTGTCCAACAAGGTAAGAGGTATGTTGTTAATGACGCGTGGTGGTATGGTGAGTGTCAAGTTAGGTGTCTTGGAGCAAGGGAGGCTGGAAATTAGGGATTAACTCAACAGGATGAGAGACAGTGACATTATTTTCCAGCAATGGGGTTCATAGTGTTTTAGACTCCACTTTCACCACATCATGAATGCCTAGTTGGGGTGGAAAGTCAAGGTGATAAGCATTGTCCACAATTAGTTGGAGAACAGTATAAGGGCCATAGTGGAGAGGCTTCAATTTGTGATGATGTTCGGATTTAAAACATTGGTGTTCCATGTAAAACCAGACCTCATCACTAGGAGTAAAAACCATAGGGGAATGATGAGTGTTATCCCCTAGCCTAGGGATAACTAAGGAGATCACGTCTCGAGGCCCACAAGTCCTAGACACGGAGTATCGAGAGCCAGATGACTTAAGCATGGTCTCGAAGGGCCCCTCTTTTCTTTAGTGCTATCCACATATCACCAACAGTAGTATCCATCACACCATCTTGGTCCTGAAGTAGTAGTTTGTCTTGTTCCATCATGTGCCTTCTCCCTATTTTCTCCTTGGTGGACTGAGACTGGTCTTCTCTTCAATTGGGATGGGTTGGGTTGACCTGAGACGAGTCTTCTCTTCAGGTGGATGGGTTGGGTTGATCTGTGGGGATGCCCTTGATCTTCTCCCCATATCAGGCTGGGTTGAACGCTCCTCTGAGACTAAGTTGAGCATGACACTTGTTAGAGGAGTGGCAAGTTGTCCTAGGAGGGAACCCAACATTCTGTGGGAGCAGACCATGTGGACATGTTATGAGGGAGCAACCCTTGACGATGATGATGATTTGCTCTAGTGAGTCGTAGCCCCTAGAAGAGATGAGGATGTTCACACTGAGTGCAACTATGTGTGACATATTGATGCAACCTTTCACTATGATGACCAGAGACAAGAAGAAGCCCAACGTCTTGTGTAGAAGACCTAATTTGCTAAAGTCGACTTGGATGAAGAGACACCTTTTGGAAAGGATAAAGTTCTCATTGGATTTGTATAAATAGAGAGAACTATATTGCATTTTGACACAACACACTTGGATCACTTTCTCTCTCTTGTGTAGCGCTAGCCTCTTGGGACTCTAGTGCACTTCTTGGTGATTGGATTTTCTCTTGGACTATCTATTATCTAGTGAAAGGTTGTTGCTCGGTTCTTCTCCCTTGTGAAGAAGGGTTTCCCAAGATATCTCTTATGTATTTTGTGCATGGTTATCTTCTTGTGATCTTGGATAAATGTATGATGCAATTAATGCTTAGGGTTTATGCTTCATGATGCTTATGCTATGAAAAATTGAAGAGAATGTTAACAAGTTGATCAAGCATAAAAATTCGGCAGTATCTCTTGTGGGAAGAAGTGGCTAAAGGCCCAGAGGGTAAAAGTAGTTGGCAAGAGTTAAAATCCAATTTTGAAACCTTTGAGATGCTTCGCCCATGGATCTTCGAGAAAGCCGTGAAAAGCTTCTCAGTAAGAAAAGGAGACCCACAAGATAACATAAACACTTGACCAGGGCATGTAGCGGTATGACATTACCACTCATCTGGTCACCGCACCAGGGTAGTGGCTCTTGGTGGTATAACCAAGAGAAAGGGGGTCTCACTACGAGCCAACCTTCTCATTTTCATGAAATGTTTGTGGATAACGATGTCACCTCTGGTAATCAAGCCAGAACATTGGCCCTCAACTATTCCCTTGAAGCAAAAGAGAAAAATATCAAAAGAAATAAAGCTAAGAATAAAATGCAATGAATGGACTAGGAAACAATTGCATCCATGACAAGGTGCAACTCACCCTCCACAAAGGCATCCATAGGTAAGAGTCTACGTTTTCTTGTTATCACATGCACCCCATGCCCAAATATTTACCCCGTGCCACCTCATACACTTACATAACTTGGACTAGATTCCACCTGGGAAACACCCCAAACTTAAAAGAGGTTAGCTCAATATGACACCTTGAGACCTTCTCCAAACCTAACTTGTCAAATTGCATAACGTCTTTGAGCATTTGTCCGGGTTAAGGGGGGTTTGATGCACATGTTTAGATAATTTAATTATAAGATGTGATTTACATGATATGATCCATGTGACTTATGAACCCTTGGAGGGCGTACTTGTTGTTGTAGGACCTTGCTCGGTGGATAGGTACACATGAGGGAATGATTAGCTCAGACCTCGTGGGGGCTTAAAGCCCACAAATGGATGTTGAAACCCCAGCTAGGGGTAAGAAGAGATTGAAAACTTGCACCGGGAGAAAGAAGGATGTTGCCTTTGGAGGCACCCTAGCAGATCTAGACCTAGGAGATTTTGCTTTTCCCACATGGACACTAGCCCTTGAGGGCCCTGGACGTCATCCATAGTTATGGTTTCATCTTAGACGACATTTATGAGGCATTGGCACATATGGGCAGGGTTTCAGGCCTTTGGAGGCCCAACGTTTCACCTTCCCTACCTGGTGTTCCATACTTGGGGCTCAACGTCATCCTAGAGGGGCATGACGTCACCCTTGGAGTGATTTTTAGATGCAAATTAATTTTATTGTCTAGATTTAATTTGTGTAAAAAACTGGCCAGGTCAGCTTAGTAATTATGAATTGAAATTAATTTTAGTTAAATTTTGTATAAACAAGCATAAAGTGACATTCATTTTAATCAGAACTTGTCCTTGGAGACAAGAGGTCTTAAATTTGCGCCCTATCAAGGTTATTGGCTGAAATTGTGAGGTGCCACTCTTCATTAAGGATTGTATTTGCAACTTGGGTCATTTTTTGGAGTTTTATGGTGATGTTGCATGGTATACTCGTGATTATTCTTGGTGCAAGGAAGTAGAATCTGCATTTTGTCATCTATTGAATGGTTTAAGGTATGGTTTTATTTGTTCATACAAGATTATGAAATTGCATGGTTTATTTAATGTTTGGAGTAAGAAACTTAAGTTGCTACTTTCTTGCTTTTTATTTGTCAAGCTTTCACTAAATTAATCTAGTAACTAGTGAAACCCTAGAGCCCTAAATTGCTAGCACTCTAGAGGTTTGCATTTGGTTATTGTTGCATAAGTTCTACTCCATAGAAAGGCTAAGGAGAGCAAGGTGCTAGGGCCTAGAAGTGCCTACACCCTAGCACTTTGTCTCTTAAGTTCAAAATCTAAAAGGACTTAAGTTGCTACTCCTAGATTTTTTCCCTCTTAAACTTTTGTGTATCATCATTAATTTGCAGCCTTAGAAGGAGCCGCCCACATTGACTCCATTTACTCCTAAAAGCCACTAGTCTTCAACCCTTGTTTCTTGACAATAATCATCAAACTTCAAAGTCAGTCTCTCTACCTAATACCCTACTAACCTAAACTAACTTGCTAACCTAGTCTAGGAATACTAACCACTAAGTTGTTGTTAAATCAATCCAGAAATTGTACAAGGCAAGGTACAATCAACCAAGACTAAAGTGCATCAAATTGTTTTTCTAAATACTTTTCTAGAGATTTTACTATTGTTGTCATTACTTTATTTTGTTGTTGCTACAATTATCATTGGCATCCTATTAAAGTTTATTTTTTGATTGACATATATCTAGAAATTGTATGAGACAAGTATTATCATTTCAGGACTTCATAGTATCTTGTTATATTGTCTATTCAAGTGCATTTTTTGGATGTTATTATAGTTGTCATTAATTAATTATTGTTGTTGTATATTTATCACTTGCTTCATACATTGATTGGTAGCAGTCATCTCTATAAACTTGAAGTCTTGTTGAAGCATTCATCATCACTTGTTGCTACCATAACTTTTGTTGTTGTATTGGTAAGGGGCAGGTACACTTTATTTTCCTTTGCTTCGTCCAACAAGACTTAAGTATGTTTTGAGTGACCTAGGGTGGTTAGCCTTACCTTTTCCTCAAACCTCCTAGGTCTTGGAACGTCTTCCTTGGAGTGGATTTATCCTTCTCCTAAAGAGAAAGAGGTACTCTATTGGGGTGACAGTGATAGGACTACCTCTGTGTTACATCAATCTAAACCTATTTGCCTTTAGGGTTTGGGAAAGTATAGATTGTTAATGTTTTATGCTGATATTATAGTTCTTTGCATTTCATAAGATAAGAGCATAATATGAACAAGATCACTGAGAAATACACATCCACAATAGACACAGCATTTATCCT
>JZKD02S1828092.1:568200-612137 GCA_000966675.3 Picea glauca | reverse complement strand
TGGGGATTTAACCTAATAATAAAAATAATAATAATGACATGATTAATCCACAATGGGGATTTAATCCAATAACAAAATAATAAGAATGCTCTTCGTAGTTACATTATTTCAACATAGATTGTGCGATAACAATGAGCATCATGGTGGGCTTTGTATCATTATTGGGTTGTCTTTAGTGCTTCAAAAACTTGGGCATGTTTGTGTCCTAGAGTTTGCAAAAATGAAAGGGTGGATTTTTGTTCTTCTTGTTGTGTGGAGTGTCGAAAGGCTGGAAGGTGAGAAGCAATTCATAAGGGACTAAAGGTTGATATCCAACGTAGGCCTCAAAAGGAGAGAACCTAGTAGAAAGATGTACAACACGATTATAACTAGGTTGAATGACATGGAGGGTTGTATCCCATTGTTTGGTTTTGGCAAATTGAATTCGAAGATAATGGACAAGGTTGTGGTTAACTACCTCGATTTGGCCATCCATTTGAGGATGGAAGGCAATAGAATATTTGAGTTAACAACCCAGTGAATCCCACAATATTTTCCATAATGTGTCAACAAAGGGAGTGTTGCAATCTGAGACGATACTAGTAGGAATGCCAAAGTGTGGCCAAACTTGGTGAAAGAACAAGGCAGCGGTTTGAACAACAGTAGTGGTCCTAGTGAAAGGGATAAAAATAGTCATCTTATAGAAACGACAAACAATAACCCATATAACATCATGTTTGCAAAAGGTTATAGGGAAACCACTAAGGAAATCCATGGAAAGAGAGTCCCAAGAGCAAGAAGGCAGAGGAAGGGGTTGATATAAACCAAATTTACGATTGGCATGTTTATATTGACTACACAATTCACAAGCACGAATGAAATGCTCCACTTGACGAGTCATAGAAGGCCAAAAGAAATGTTGCTACAAGTGTTGAACTGTTTTCAGGGACCCAAAATGGCCACCATAGGAGAAAGCATGAGCTCCTTGATCAAAGTAAGACGATCTTTAGAAGCTAGCACACATAACTGATTGAGTTTATATAGCCACCCATCTCTAAATATGTAATCCAAAAATGGCGTTTGATTGACCTCAGTGGGATGTTACACAGTCGCCCATATCTCCGCAAAGAAAGGATCGTTAGCATAGAGAGGCTTCCAAGCCTCATAGGTAGCACAACACATCGTCGGGAGTTGAAGTACCGACGTAGGGGGGCAACTCATGTGATCAACCATATGTTTGGATGTGCCCTTCTTTTATTTAATCACCAAATTAAATTGTTGAATGTAAGCATCCCACTTTAAATGACATTGCTCATGTATCTTAGTTTGAGAATTGATGAAAATCAATGGATGATATTCTATGTGGAAGATTGTTTCTTTCCCTCGGATGTAATGGCACCACTATTTCAATGCTTGGACTATATTGTAGAACTCTTTGTCATAAGTGCTATAATTGTGTTTGGCATTAGACAATGTCTCTGAATGGTATGCAACAAGGTGCCCTCCATGTTTAAGAACCGTGCCAATAACAAATTGAGAGGCTTTTGTCTCAATCTCAAAGGGGGGCTGAAGATTAGGTAAACGAAGTACACGAGTAGAACAAAGGGTAGTTTTGAGGGCCTTAAATTGTTGTTGCCAAGGGAGACCACACAAATTGATTATGGTTGGAGAGTTGATGAAGAGGGTGTGCTAACTGAGAGAAATGAGCAATGAATTGTCGATAAAAAATAATGCCACTCGTAAAGCTCTTGAGTTCCATAGTTGAGTGAGATGTTAGCCACTGTGCAAGAGCTTGGACTTTAGTGGGCTTTGGGCTAACACCCTCAACAAAGACAACGAAACTGAAATATTGAACTGAAGATTTCCCAAAAAAAGATTTACGATGTTTCATCTGTAGTTTGTGAGTGTGCAGTGAGTCTAGCACAATGTGCACATGGAGCAAATGATCCTCCCAAGTCTTGTTGAAGACCAAAATGTCATCCAAATAGATCACCACATTTTTTCCCAAGTGTGTTATGAAAATGTCATTGATTAACATCATGAAAGTGGCAGGTACGTTTAAGACTGAATGGCATCACCATCCATTCATAAAGACCAAATTTGGTTTTGAAAGTTGTCTCTTCCATGTGTTTGTTGCATTCATGTGACCTAATGATACCCGATTGTAAGATCCATTTTGGTAAAGAAGCGGGCACCCTTTAAATGATCCAATAAATCATCAATGTGTGGTAGAGGGTAACGATTCTTGACTATAGCTTTATTAAGAGCTCGATAGTCTGTGACTAGATGCCATTCCTCAAACTCCTTGGGAATGATGAAGGCAGGAGCAACACAAGGTAAAGAACTCGGTTGGATGTGGTTGTTATTAAGAAGTTGTTGGAATTGGTGTTCCACTTCCTTAGCCTCACGAGGAGCCAGGCGATAAGAAGGGACATTGGGCAAAGTAGCTCCAGGAATAAGATCAATGGAATGTTCAATGGAACAGACGAGAGGTAGTTTGTGGGTGCAACAAAGACATCTTCAAAGGATGTGAGTAAATCAACTAGATCTGAAAGAAGGGTGTGAGAGGGGCTATCTGGTTTAAGAGGGCACACTAGACAAGGGGCAATGGATTTGTTGAGACTAATTTGACGAACAAAGGGTTGGTCGAAAAGTAATGTAGGGGCTTTTAAAGAGGGTGAGATGAGGACATAGGTACGTCCATTTTTCTGAAGATGATACTGATGATTACGAGCATGGTATACAACGTGACAAAGTTCTTGCTAGGGAACACCCAGAAGCACATCTATGCAATTCAAAGGAGACACATCACAAAGAACGGTATCACGAAAAGGGTTGATGGAAAAAGTAAAGGCACAACGTTGGGTCACCATCACATGGGACCATCCTTTTGCACCCACCCCAATTGATAGGGTATCAAATGAGGGGTAAAAGGAAGTGCCAATCGTTGCACTAAATCCTGAGCAACCAAATTCTTTTGGCTACCATTGTGGAGGATGAGCATGGCCAATGATTGCTTGAGCTAGCAATTGTGAGTAAACAAAGGTGTTGGTGAAGAAGTCTAGGGGTCGGTGACCATAAGCAAGAGATTGGGATATGATTCTATAGGATTCTCCAAGATGGTTAGCTCAAGGGGGATGTTATACTCGAGGAGGACTCGAGAGAATCAACGTATAGAGTCTTGACAATATTTTGATTATGAAGAGCACGACATTCAATTGAGGAGTGAAACTGATATTTGTGATAAGAACACCACTTGGGCGAGGTAGGAGAGGCAGGAGGAGTTGATGAAGGGATAGTTCTGGATAGAAGAGATTGAAGGCAAGGAGCGAGCTTTTGTTCCACATCCAAGGCTCGAAGAAAGGCCTTATCTAAGAAAGAGCTTTCAAATAAATCAACCTCTACGTAACAATAATAAAAGACCAAAATTAAATTTAACAATGAGTACCTCCTTTGGATCTTGAATATGTGTGGAGCTTAGTCAACACCTTAATGTATCTTTTGATTGATTGGCTTGAGAGTTGGTAGAGTTGCAACCAATGAGCTAGGAGAGTCTGACGGTACCCCGTGGGATATAAGTGATTTCACAATGCTTGACAAAAGGCATCCCAAGAACCAAAAGGTGGAGAGGTAATCGCAAGCTAATCTCCCAAGTCCACCACCAGAGAGGTATTTGTTCAAGTGTCACCAAAGCTTGAGCAACCCCTTCCAATTGAAAACTAGCGATCTGTAGCTTCTCTTCTTTTGTCATTCTTGGGTAGGTCTTGAAATAAGTGGATAGACTATGTACTCAGGAATCAACGACCTCGCCTTTCATATGCCTTGAAAACTTATGCAGCTAGAAACAAGTATCCAACTGCAGAGGTGGTGGGGATCTTCGTTGGAGCCGCATGAGTTCATTCAAAGTAAGAGTGAGGGCCTTAATGGGAGAAGATTGCTCAGATGTAGAATCCTCGAGAGTGTAGTCTCTGTGAGGAGGGATTATGTTCATATACTAAAGAAACAAAGAACTAAGAATGGAGAGTGCACTGAAAATGGAAGAGCATGTGTGTTGGAGCCCAAGAGGAAGGGCAAACCCTGAAGCACATGATCTAGAGAAAACCCTAGTGCACTATCCTCTGGATCTGGAGCTAAATCTGGATGGGAAAACCATGGATTTGGATCCAACCCTGAAGCACACCATCTGGAGCCAAAAAGGGAGGGCACACTAGCAAACCCTAGCCAAGTGCATGTTGAGAAGGCACATTGGAAGAGAGGGGAGAGTGTGGAAAATCCCTAGCGCACCCTTGAACAAACTGAAGAAGAGGGGGGGAGTGGAAGATCCCCACAAGCAAAGCGTTGAGCAGTGGAGGGCAAGAGCAACCCTAGCGCGTTGTGTTGGAAGAGATGGAGGGTGAGTTGAGGCCCGAATGCACCTCCGAAGCTGGAAATCACCACAAAATTATTGGGTAATGGAGGTCCAGAACAAACCCTAGCACATTGCTTGAGAGATGGAGGGTGGAGCCACCCTTAGCCCACCTCTAGATTTGAATATTGGGTGAGTGCAAACACTAGAAAAACCCATAAAAAAAAATCTTTGTCTAAAACTCACTGGAGCATAAGCATCTCAGATCTATGCTTTGATGCCATTTGATCTACAATAGCAATACTCAATAAATTAACTAGAATAGGAAAACATGAAGACTATCACCAAAACTAAGAGCAAAATGGCCATCACTTTATTTAGAATAGGAGGCAGTCTTATATAGATGCTTGTTATTACATGATGGATTGAATAGGTCAAGCTAACTAGTGAGCTATATCCTATCAACTACTTCCTTGGGACTTGCGCCTAATTATTCTTCTCGTCCAATAAGTTGAGAGAGTGTGCCTTTCAAGAATCCAATTGGTTGAGGGAGGGCGCCTTCCTTGGGATTCACATGGATGTCTGTTGGGTTGCCCAAATATGTAAGGATAAATAGTGAGTTTTTGGGGTTTCAGTTGATCAATTTGAATTCAATTTGACCTTTGCTTTTAACTTGTCATTTTTTTCATTGGCTTCATTTTCATTATGATGAACTTTTTCTTTCCATGGAAAACCCTTCGAGTACTTCCCCATGAACCATGGGTGGTAAACAGGGTAAACCATCAACCTTGGTCACAGAGCCTAACCTCGAGGGGGTCAAGAGAGTCAAACCGATGACCTCCCCAACATTGGGGGAGAGATACAAGGTATCACGGTTGGCTCATGACCACTTGAGCTAACCTTATGTATGTAACTCATCATTATTTTTTTATTTTGACATATATTTTTTTCCTTTCAGAATCAAATCTTTTGATTTTTACTCTATCTACTATTTAGATCATGTTTTAGTTTTATTAATAAATTAAGCTTATATGATAAACAAACTTTATTATATAAAATTCTAAAGTAATAATTTGTTTGGAAATGATGACAGGGTGCGATTAATGTATGGAAATGCCACATTTGGGAAAAAAAACTATTGTACAAAATCAAAGGAATAAATGTGGATGTATGGTGGGAGGGATCGGTGTGTGTACAGAGTGTATGGAAGGTCAAAAGCCATGTTGATTTAAGAAAACGTAGTTGTATGATTGGCAGACAACAACAATTGTATGGTTGAATTGTGGTTATAATTAATTGAATTAGTACGGTTTTTTAGTAGTGGATGTGTACATCAAGTGTATGGCTAGGGACAACAACAATTTGTATGATTTGTATAGTGAAATGTGGCAAATGGGTATTACATTGCAGTGTAGGAAGATTTTAAATGAAAAACGAGCATACAAAATCTTGTGGATTGGTAGTGTGTCGTTGAATGTTAGATTGTATGAAATGATGGCAAATTGTAAGTTATTTGTTGGTTATATGTCCAATAAGATTGTTGTACAAATTAGTTGTACAAATCAACTTCAATGGTGACGTAAGTATGTAGAATGAATTCACGAAATTGACTCTGACACAAATATTGATTGATAAAATATTGGGTACAATTCAGAGTTCAACAAGGGCAAAGTATCAAGGATAATTAATGAGAATAGAGAAGGGATTAATCAATTAACTAAAAGACAAGATTGTACAACAATAGAACTAGAAACTTATGAAAAATTGCCAATACGTTCAAAATCATCGATCACAATTCATGAAAGATGTTAGGGTAGAACAACTCAATCCGATAGATTTAAAATCGAAATATTGACAATTGATAATAAAGCACTACCAAAAATATTATTAGCTTCAATTTCATGTGTTGGACAAAATAGAAATGAAGAAGATGTGCCTCAAAAAGACATTATTACTCTAAAGGTCCAAATACAACCATTGACTACAAAATACACTCCACCTCATCTTAGGAATTCTAATAAGATCCATGTTTGAAGAAAAGAATAAACATAACCTACAAATCCAACTATAACCAGGACAAAGAAATCACAATCTAGGAGGCTAAAGCTCAAAGGAATAATTAAAAATAGAATCGTAATGACACTTGTAGATTTTCAAAGTACTCATAATTGTATAGACATCAACGTGGCTAAACATCTAAACCTTTTTGTGTACCCCACCAAGGACCTCACAATAATGGTCGCTAAAGGACAAAAGGTCAAGGGATTAGGAATATGTCATAAAGTCTCATTTCAAATCCAAGAAATATAACTACAAATAGGATTCTATGCTCTACCACTTAATGAGATGGAAATTGTACTAGATGTGGAATGGTTGATGCAGTTGAGCACTTATACTAGTGGAAGAACAATTCATAGTTTAACTAGCAAGTTCAACATTATAAATTATATGGTGCGGAAGGTTTCGCTCTCAAGAAAGGTGAATTAGAACTAATGAAAATGGGAAACAATCATAAACGAACATACAACAATTGAAGCAAGGAAAATATATTACTAAGTAGCATCAATGTTTTACACTTAACATCCCGGTGAAAATCTTTCAAGGTATGATGCAAATAATACAAAGGAACATGACTAATAACAAAGTCAAACCCTTAAAACCAAACAAAAACCAAAATGATGTTGCCACAAAAACATGCTCATGTAGAGAGCATCATATTTACTATGTTTTGAGGAAAAGCATTCATTAAGGGGGTAGCAATGCAATAAACATAAACATAAATAAATAATATTAATTATGCTAATAAAAGGTCAAAGAGCACACACTCATTCACCTCATGACCAATGATTGCATATAAGTATATTGTCATGAGGCTCATTGTAACATCGCCATCTTATCAATTTCATATATCAACTACTTATTATTCAATTGTAAAAGGTGTTTAGGAATATTTTGTCAATCAATAATAAACAAGAACATGTTTACTACAAGGTATAATATTAAAACCCCTAAAAAATTGTTTAATGGTGCTTTTCAATCTTTATTTTTGGGTTAACCTTAATAGTCAACTAAATTATATCCAAGAGGCCTTGGATTTGTAGGAATACCTTGACTGTATGACATTTGAGAACTTGACTTGTCTTGTATACTGCCCTTTTAATTACTTGTTTTGGTAGAAATCTCTAAATTACCCTTGTAAGTGTGGATATTTTTGTGAAAATCAATTGTCAAATTGTGTAAATTGGTTTAGTTTGAAGTTGTTAGGCCTTAGTAACCCAAACCATTGGTCAATGCTAGCACACAAGGTGCTTTCTTTAAAAACTCTAGATAAAAAAAAAATGATCCAATGTGGATTTGAGTTCATCACATAGTAATTGGTTTATCTTTGTCTCAAATTTCTATTTCAAATTCCATGCTAGGTCTACCTATATCAAATGTACCTAGCATAAAACAAAATGTTTAACTAGAGCCTATCTCTTTTCCCTCTTCAACTAATTTGAGGTTTAACGATGGATAGAGGTGCAAAGGAAGAGAAATAATGGAGGAAATGCAAGACACTAATACATGCAAACAATCCACGATCCCTAAATAATTTCATAATCCAATTGTGTTAGACAAGTGACATTAATGAAAACATCTCAACGAGTGACCCTAGGAAGGTTGAGGAGTGCCTTATCACAAAAGATCCACCTTTCTATTGTGACACCTCCAATAAATAAGACTTTCAAGTTTATGGAGTAACAAACTTGCACAATTGGAAATGAGCAAACCCAAAAGGACCATGGATGACATGTTAGCTAGTTCATTTTATCATGGGTGACAAGCTACTCATCTCCAGTTTACTACTATGAATGATTGGAAAATTGGGATTGTCAAGCTAGTTGTGGGGATATTCCTTAGTAATGTGTTTCAATTTGAAGTGTTATAGGTAGGTGACAACAAGGAGAGAGGAATCTGAACACTATTCTTAGCCTTTATGTTTGCGATAGAAATGTTTAGGTTCTAAGTTGTAGATATTGTTTAATCACAATTGTTTCTACTACGATTTTTTTACTTTTAACAATAATGAAGGGAGGAGTGGATTAGCCTTTTAATGGAATAAAGCCCTCGTAATTGTGTTATCTCATGGGGTATTAATTTTGAATCCAAGATGCTTTGGATAAACCTTTGTGTTAATATAAAAACGTTTGTAATAGTCATTGTTTGTTTTAAGTTTGCTTTAAGATTGAGCATCATTATGAAAAAGGATAATTGATCCTCTCTTTTATCGTCATCACCTCTTTCGTGAATATTTTAACACAAATGATAATATCAAGGATAAATGTAGATATAAATGTAGATTCCATTCATTTAGGTGGTATTTGTTTGAGAGGAGAGCCAAGTTTAATTTCAAACTTAAGTATGCTCTTTTTAGCCCCAATCATGATATATTACTAAGAGGTGGTTCACTTGATTTGAGATTTAAGAATGAAATGGTATTAAAAGGATTATATAGTGCTATGCTCTCTTTTATCGTCATCACCTCTTTTGTGAAGATTTTAACGCAAATGATAATATCAAGGATAAATGTAGATGCCATTCATTTAGGTGGTATTTGTTTGAGAGGAGAGCCAAATTTAATTTCAAACTTAAGTATGCTCTTTTTAGCCCCAATCATGATATATTACTAAAAGGTGGTTCACTTGATTTGAGACTTAAGAATGAAAGGGTATTAAAAATATTAGATAGAGCTATGTTTATTGCATAATTTATATTTTCCCACAAATTACTTGTCAAAGTAAATAGTAAGAAGTTTAAATGTTAATGAAGGGTATTGAAATTAGTAATAGATTGAACTAGATCTAGGAGGGGATATGGTGTACCAAATTCTTCTTTTGGGCCCTTAAATGAAAGCATAAATAAAGCATAAAGTTGAAGTTTTTAAAAGCATTAAAAAAAAAGTAGACTTGTTATGATTGAATAAATTTCTTGATAAATTTATTCAGTCCTTTTCTCAAAATGGACTATATTTTGCAGAAAGTGGTTGGATCACAGAAAATGTCAATTTTTGATGGATTTTTTTTATACAACCAAATCATGGTGCATCCTTATGATCAAGAGAAGACAGCCTTCACAACACCCTGGGGTACATTCATGTATGCCAAAATGCCTTTTGGGCTTATGAATGCAGGGGAAACATTCAAAAGAGCTATGGACATAACTTTTGCTAATGAAAAAGATAAGTTCATTTTCATTTTTTTAGATGATATTACTGCTTTTTCAAATTTTGATGATGAGCATTTAAAACATTTGAAAAGGGTTTTTCAGAAATGTAGGAGGTTTGGCATTTCATTAAATCCCAAGAAATACAACTTTGAAATGCAAGAGGGTAAACTACTTGGTCATATCATCTCGAAAGAAGGAATAAAGATAGATCCCAGCAGGGTGGTTGTAATTCTGAAAATTGATACTCCCAGGAGCAAAAAGGAGGTATGGTCCTTTCTTGGAAGGGTAAACTTTCTGAGGAGATTTATCCCTAATCTAGCAGAAATCATAAAGTTCATTACCAGCATTCTCAGGAAAGGTAGTGAGATAAAGTGGACTCCAGAAGCCAGGAAATCCTTTGAATATATAAAGGTAGCATTGACCAAAGCACCAGTATTAGCTAGTCCATATTATGCAAAGGATTTCATCTTATTCTCTTTTTCATCAGAACACACCATTGTTGGTGTTTTGTTGCAAAAGAATGAATAGAATTTTGAAAGGCCCATAGCCTATTACAACAGAAATTTGAGAGATTCCCCTTTGAAATATGACATCGTGGAGAAACATGCATATGCACTGGTAAAATCCCTTAAATAATTCATAATTTACATTTTGCATTCTCATGTTGTTTCTTATGTGCCCAGTAATGTTGTGAAAGATATCCTGGCCCAGTCTGATCTTGAAGGAAGAAGAGGCAAATGGAGAGTAGTTTTGTTAGAGTATGATCTGGAGATGAAGCCCACAAAGCTAGTAAAAGGCCAAGGGATTTCCAAACTAATGACACAGTCAAATTATGATGTCTTGGGGATAAATTTTATTGCAAATCTGTCAGAAAATTCAAGAGAAGAAACAATGCCACAGGTATCCCAAAAGTTTCTTGAATCTCCATGGTATGTTGACATTATCTATGTGTTGAGAAATTTACAAGCTCCTCATGAACTAAGAAAAGCAAAGGCTAGGTTCCTGAAATTAAAAGCAAAAAAAATTTGTGTCTTGATGGTTCTTTGTATTGGAAGGATCCAGGGGGGATTTTGTTATGTTGTTTGTTGGAAGATGAGGTAAAACAGGCTATCAAAGAATTCCATAAGGGTGATTGTGGAGGGCACCTTTATTGGAAAACCGCAATGCATAAGATACTAAGATCAGGGTTTTATTGGCCCAACATTTTCTCTTATGTATACAAGGAGGTGTCATGAATGTCATATTTTTTATGGAAAACGGAAATTGTTTCCCTTACCTTTGAAACCAATTTATGTTGAAGCACCGTTTAGGCAGTGGAGCCTTGATTTTATAGGAGAGATTCATCTAGCATCTTCAGCTCAACACAAATGGATATTGACAACAACAAACTATTTCACCAAATGGATTGAAGAAGTACCAACAAGGCAAGCTATTGATGCTATCATTATCCAATTTCTGGAAAGTAACATTATGTCTAGGTTTGGTTACCCAATGAAAATAATAATTGATAATGCAACAACATTCAAGTCTAAGAGGATGGAAAATTTTTGCAGTGATTACAACATAACCCTTGGTCATTTCACAACATATTGCCCACGGGGTAATGGATTAGCTGAGTCATCCAACAAGAGTCTGACAAGAATTATCAAAAAGTTGTTACGGGAAAACAAGAAGGCTTGGCACAAGAAACTCATATATGCATTGTGGGCTGATAGGATTACTACCAAGAGGTCTATTGCCACATCTCCTTTCCAGATTGTATATGGCACATATGCAGTTTTCCCTACCTCATTAGCGTTTCCAGTTATGAAATTGTTGCAAGAACAAGAGGTTGAACCAAATGATGTTCAAAGGAGGATTAATCAATTGATTCACGTACAACAAATGAGAGAAGAATTATACAACAACACGCAATTGCATCAGGACAAAATGAAAAAAGTGTTTGATAAACATACAAAGGTTGATGATTTCAAGGTGGATGATCTGGGGCTAAAATGGAATGCAAGGAATGAATATAAAGGGAAGCATAGAAAGTTTGACTACCTATGGTTGGGACCATTCATAATTGTTTATTATCATGGAAGCAATGCTTATTTCTGCAAGAAATCAATGGAGATCACATTGGTGGAGGGCCTATCAATGGAAGGTTTCTCAAACACCACTTTACTTAAAGCATTTTGATCTTTTCATCTCATTGTAAATAACCATTTTATTTTTCAAATGGAGCATTTGAAGTTATCATTCAACAAAAATTGAAGCTCAAAGTGAAGGCCCTAAGGTTTTGTTGAATTTTTTCTAGTGTGTATCAAGTTTGTAAAAAGGTTTGTCAATTTATTTTTTTCATTTTTAAAGTCTTTTTGAGTCAAAATAAATCCCAATGGATAAGGCACCTGGTAGGTTGTTCTTTGCTATGTCACATGGAGGATAGCATCCCCATTGGAGCCAAATGTTAGTATCATTATTTTCAGGGTAGAGTTAGAGGTTTGTCAAGAGTTTGAAAATTCATACCTTGGTCTTGGGAAGACCAGTGCATTCCTAATTGATTCATTGAGTGTGTGTGTTTTCAAAGAGTTGTATCTCATGAGATATTTCAAGGTCTTTGGGTCATTATTGCTATAAACCATGAAATGACATGTGAGAAAGATTCAATTCATAAGTCTAGGTGGAATGATTTGTAGGGGTGTCATGGAGCATAATGACATATTATGTAGGATAAAGAGTCATCCAAGATTATTATTTCATATTTTCTATCTTTCAAAAGTAGTTTTGTACTTGGTCTGCATAAAAAGTACACACGTTGCGCAAGTTGATTAGCGCTACCCAAAATGTCTTGTCATCCTAAATGGACCAATCTCATTCAAATTGTTCTTTGCTCAGCATTTGCATGTTTGTCCCCTCCCATTTTTCATTGCTTAATACCCTCTACCATTCATCAGATCCTTGTTCTTCACCAAATTCAAATTACCTTACCCGCCGCAAACTTGTCTAGCTCGCTACGCAAACCCATGTATGCCTGCTACGCAAACCCCTGTCTGTACGCTACACATCCCTTGTTCCTTTGTTTTTCGATGTGCAAAGACTGAAGGGTTATATCTTATGTCTAACAAGTGTCTTGCATCTATTACCTGCGATCTAAAAATTTGTTTGTTGCATTGTTGAGTTCACTTGACTCAATTGAGTAAACCCTAAGCCCTTTTTTCATGTTGTGTAAAATTCCTTGTCATAGTTTTAGCCTTTGAAACCCCCCTATCTTTACCAATTTCAGTTTTTTATCCTACATCTGCAGCATGGCCACTCAAGGGAAAAATAAATACAACAAAGGAGGCAATGTATTAAGATGTGAGCCACAAAGTCTAAAGTTGGTAAATTTTGATCCTGCATTTAGGGTTTCATTTGAGCAAGCTGGTTGCATGAGGTTTTGCGAGAAGATTCAAGGATACAATGCACATGTAACGAAGGATTTTGCCATCAATATCAATGGTGTTCAGACGAGGATTGTTGACATCACTTTCCAAGTATCATAGGAGACAGTGGTTGTTGCAACTGAGATTCCAATCAAGGGGGAGAAGTGCTTTAAAGGTATGCCTCTTGATCCAGTTTTCTACACTAATTTCTTGAAGCCCAAGTATAAAAAGTAGAATTTTGGTACCACTATTCCAAGAGAATGCATATTGGATTATTATGAAAAGTTGTTAAGAGTGGTCCAACGATATTTCACTTGTGAGGGAAGATTTGATAGGGTATACCTTTATAACATAAGGCTTCTAATGCATTTCACAGGGAAGAACCCTTTAAATTTACCTTTCTACCTGTACAGAAGTTTAGGAAAAATGGAAGACATGGTACAAGCTAGGGTTGATCATATTAATACTATTATGTTTCATTTATCTTTGTTAAAGTTTCTAGTGGTGGAAGAACTCAAGAAATCAAACTATTTCTTAACTTCACCTAACATTCCTTTATATCCCAAAGGAGACACCCCCTCATCTGCTGAGAAAGTGGCTTCTAGAGATTCAAGTGGGAAAGAAAAAGGGTCTGCAGAATAGGGCATGGGAAAAGGAAAGGAAATTGATTATTCTTCACCAAGCCATCCACCTAAGAAGAAGGGTAGAAGGATACACTTTGTTGATGAGGTGGAGGAAACACCAAAAGTGAGTAGCCCAATCACAAGGTCGGCTGCTAAAAGATTACATGTATATGCCCTGCATACACAGTCTGTTGAACACTCAGCTCAAGAAATGGATGAAGATCAGGTGCAGTCAGAAGAGAAAGACCAAGTAATCAGAGAGCTACAAGATCAGCTTAAGGAAGCTCAACATGTCATATCCCAGTCTTTTCATGATATCAGGGAGATGAAGAGGAAATTGGCTGAGAGGGTTTCTGATATTTAAACTCCACAAGATGCAATAGGTTCAAAAAATGAATCATTCTTAAAGGTTCCAGAAGCTTCTAAAGAGAAGGAAAGCAGGAAAAGTCCCAAGACTGTGGATTTTATTAAACCTACACCCCCCTTAACAAGATCCTTAGCCAGAAAGATAACCTTCGATTACAAGCTTGCAGAGGACACACAAGCACAAGTCCAACCTACATCAGTTGAGAAGATTCATACTTCACCTGGAGAGGGTGAGAAAATTGTCAAATGGCTAAATAAGCAACTAAGGGAGGTTCAATACCTAATCATTCAATTGAGGGAAGAGAAAATAATATCAGAGCTAAGGATTGAGAGACACTTTCAAGAATGTGGACCAGTCGTCAAAAATGAATGTGCATCTCTTACAAATGCCCGGTCAAAGCTAAGGAGAAATGCACTCATGTTTAGACAAGTGGGAAAATTGAAGAAACAAAATTTGTCATTGAGAAAAGCAAATAGGTCTTTGAAACAGAGGATAAAGGTTGATGATGAAGCTAGGGGGAAGTTGGACCTACTTGCAGAGGTGGATGAGATATAGGTTTCATAACTTCATAGTTTTTCTTTTTGATGATAAAACAGTTTTGATTTTTGGATGGAAAATGGCATTGTACAGAACTTGTGTAGTGAGCTGACGCTATGCAAGTGTTGAAAGTACACTGAGTGTAAAAGGAAATTGGGAAATGATGGGTGAATGACATAACAGTGATTTGTATCCTTCAGCGGGGTTGCAGCCACCTCCTAAACGAAGTTTGCTGAAGAAATATACCACACTATGCAAAAGCTTGCTACCCAACTATTGTAGGTTGCAGTTACACAACATGTCACGGCAACTCACTACGCAAAGGTGACAGGGAGCCTTGTCAGCATTCAGATCAATTCGATATTTTCCACCAATTGTCGCAAGATGACTCACATCAGCTTCAACTCAAAAATATGATGGATATATCTTTTGTCAAGAATATGGTTATGCATTAAATATGGTCAAGGCGAATTTGCTATTTTTAGCAAGTAGTTTAGAAATTGTTCTTTCTTTGATGTAATCAAATCCAAAATTATAGATTAGTAGTGAAGTTCGACTTATCTAGCCTAGCGAGGTAGGTTATCTATATATTTGAGCATTTTGAATGTGTAAAGGGTTGGCATAAGCACAAAGGATATTTTGTCTTGAACATTGTACAAATTTTATGAATTTGAATGAAAGACTAGTGCAGAAGTCCAGAACTTTTTCATACCAAAGATTCTAGTGGTGGTGACCTGAAGTCTATGTTCCTTTCATGTATGTTCTTCTTGTTTTCTTTATCTTTCATGTGCAGATACTTATATGTTTAAATTGGAAATTAAATGGTCTGAAATTCAACTGAAAATGATGCTTTATATTCAAGCAATTTGAACAATGTAATTTCTTCTTAACTCATCAGAATTCATCTTTAATGGTGTTGTAAATGTTGTTATGTGTTTTTCTCTTTCTTCCGTCCTATAACAGCAAATTTAAAAACTAAAATATTATCACCTACCTAGCCTTTGCTTCCTTGAGAGTTATACCTATCAGTCAATGTTTTCATTTGCTTTCAGAGTTGTCTCCATTGCCCGACAGATTCATTTCCTTCTTGCTAGAAAAATTTAAAAACCCCTTCATCTAATCCAAGATCTAGCCTCTGACCCTCAAAAGAAAACCTATATTTTAGAGACCAAGTGACAAGAGAGATCCCTCTTTGAATTGAACGGTCTAGTTTCAGTTATAAAGTGGTTTTGTGGTTAGCTTTGTGAGTTGTTTCTTCAGCCTAGGCAATTTACATAGTGCTAACAGAGAGGATTTGAGTAGAAAGACCACTAACCTTAATCTGTAGAGATTGAACCATGGATACAAGTTCATTATGATCCTCATATGTTATCTCCCCGATTCACCTTGAGTCACTTGGATTTCCCCTAGCCATTATCCTAGGCTCTGAGTATTGCTTGAGTGCAACATAATTCACCTAGTTAGAACTGACTGGAATTGACAAACTCAACCGAAGATAGGGATAGCTAATTTTGCATAGGACAGGAGGAACAATACAATACACATGGATATAAAGCATGTGTCATAAATGATGACAAGATCTTCCATTCTTGTCCATTATGAGCAAAGCACACAAATTTAGAACCCAAATCTCAGACGAGCTAATAATGACATATGTGGTGATTGAGGTCATCTGGTACAAAGGTGACAGAATTGTAGAGGTATGAGGGTGGTCATGATCTTCTGGATACAAGGGATAACACAGTGTATGAGCATAGAAATTTGGGGATGAATTTCACACAGGAGTGATGGGAACATCGGGTAGAGAGTTATATCAAGGGCATGTGCAAGGAGGAGTGGAGGCTATTCCACGTGGGATGAAGTGGGGGTTCAACAAGGCAGGAGTTCAAGAGGGGGTGGAGAATCGAGGGACCCGCCCCAAAATATTATTCAATAAAAAAATATCAAGGTCATGGGATGGGGAGAAAGGAAACTCGTCCATCGACACTTGGAGTTCCAAAACTTTCACCTATAGCCAAGTTTGCTTGCAATTCTGCGTCATTGTTATTCTGCCTACGGACATGGAGAGGTTTGACACTTACGAAGGATTGAAGCTCTAAGTGAATGTGTTGGAAAATAGCTTTGAGGTGACCATTAGCGGGAAGGGATCTCAATTTTGACATAGTTGATCATTGATTTGGAGTCGGCAACTAAAGTGATGGATTAAATAAATAAATAACAAATATATTTATAAATTGAAATCTAAATAGTGAAAGAGATTTGTTTTTTATAAAATTTTATTTTACAACATAATTTATTGTTTAACAATTAAAAATATGTGTTTCTTCTTTAAAATTGTAGATTTAAATTCAGAAAAATAAGATAATTATATTTTCATAAATTATATGTATGTTGATATACATGTCGATATATATATCGACATAATATGTACATTATATATAATACTATATATATACCAACATATATATCAACATATATGTATGTCGTATATATTACTAGAATAGGATTCTAGTATCTATATTTAGTTTTGTGTGTGTGTGTATTGATATAGTACTAATATAGTCGGTATACATACTATTGTATACGTTGATAATGCACTATTATAATAGTGTATTTTATCGTTATCCGCACTAACGCTTACGGGTTATACATACTAGTATATTTACTGACATATTAATATGTATGTATATATATATATTGACATATTAATATGTCAATATATATTCCAAAATGTTCAATTGTTAATCATTATAATCATTTGACCATAAAAATCACTAACCCATATCATATTAAAATATTATCACTTAAATCACAATCACAATGCTCATATCCCTTAACCCTTATAAGTATTAATTCACATAACCCTTAAGTCGTTTTTCTTATCACCCTTAACCACTACAAAAAATTAAAGCCTAAGCATTATATGTCAATGTATATATTGGTATATATATTGAAATATACCAACATATTATATATATGTAGACTAGTAAGCAAGTGTATATATATATATATTATGTATATTATGTTGATATATATACCAATATATATGGATATATTTTGTTGGTATATATACTAGTATGTATAACCCCTAAATGATAAAGTAGATAACTACAAAATCCCTTGACTTCTAAAACACTTAACCCATAATCGTTTCATCCCTTATCTTCCAAAATCTCAAATTGTTAATCATTATCCATTATAAGTCTTTGACCACTAAAATCACTAACCCATATCATATTAAAATATTAGCTCTTAAATCCCAATCACATAACCCCTAAATCATTTTCCTTATCACCCCTAACCCTTACAAAAAAATTATTTCCTAAGCATTATATCTTGGTATATATACTGACATATGAATGTGTCAGTATATATAATAGTGTGTATAACCCCTAAGCACTAGTGCAGATAACTACAAAATCCCTTGACTTCTAAAACACTTAGCCCATAATTGTTTTATCCCTTATCGTTCTAAATAACTCACATATAATACTTAGGCCCTTATTTTTTGTAGGGTTTAGGGGTGATATGGAAAACAACTTAGGCGCTTATGTGAATTAGCAATTATAAGGGTTAAGGGCTACAAGCATTGTGATTGGGATTCAAGTGATAACATTTTAATAGGATATGGGTTAGTGGTTTTAGTGGTCAAAGGATTATGATGGCTAGTGATTAACAAATGGAGATTTTGGAAGATAAGGGATAAAACAATTATGGATTAATTGTTTTATAAGTCAATAGATTTTCTAGTAATCCGCACTAGCTCTTAGGAGTTATACATACTGACATATATTGACATATTATGTTGGTATATATAGACATATTATGATAGTGTGTGTTGGTATATTTAATAGTATGTATAACCCCTAAGCTCTAGTGCAGATAACTACAAAATACCTTGACTTTTAAAGCACTTAATTGTTTTATCCCTTATATTCCAAAATCTCTAATTGTTAACCACTAGCCATTTTAAGTATTTGACCACTAAAATCACTAACATGTATCATATTAAAATATTGTCACTTAAATCCAAATCGCAATGTTGGTAGCCCTTAACCCTTATAAGCACTAATTCACATAACCCCTAAGTCCTTTTCCTTATCACCCCTAACCGCTACAAAAAATTAAGGCATAAGCATTATATGTCACTATATATACTATCATAATATGTCAGTATATATATTGGTATATATATATATTATGTCGTTATATATACTAGTATATATATGACACATTAAGATGTTGGTTTATATATATATATATATATATATATATATATATATAGATATAGATATATATATATATATATATATATTTTAAGGGCTACAAACATTCTAATTTGGATTCAAGTGATAATATTTTAATATGATATGGGTTAGTGATTTTAGTGGTCAAAGGCTTATAATAGATAGTGATTAACAAATAGAGATTTTGGAAGATAAGGGATAAAGCAATTATGGGTTAAGTGTTTTAGAAGTCGAGGGATTTTGTAGTTATCCGCACTAGCTCTTAGGGGTTATACATACTAGTATATATATCGACATAATATGTTAGTATATATATATTGGCATATTGATATGTCGGTATATATACCAACATAATATGTCGGTGTGTGTGTGTGTGTATAATTCAATATATTTATGTGATTAGGGATGGCAGTCTATGGAAACCTTAGCCTCAGACCCCCTCAGGTTTTTTTCCGACGGCAAGTGGAGGGGAATAGTTGTTTCTCCTCGCGTTTAACATTTCTTCACTCTTTGTCAGTAATCGATGGATAGTGGGCCTACATTCTCTCCCACAGATGGGGAAGAGGAACTCCTAGATTATTCTCCATATCCAATGGAAGGGAAGATGATATGGTCAATGTCATTTGTTCACCAGTCATATATTTATTCAAGTTTGTGCCCCATTGTTGCAGGGATGGGATATCAGATGCAGATGGACACTTCCTCTACCTTGGGAGATATGCCCGGAGCTAGCATTTTTCTAGCCAGCCTGGATTCTCCCCCTCACTATTTTTCTTCGAAGCTAGGTTCAGGGTTTGGCCTGGTTGTTGGGACCACCTCTCTAGATTCCCCTTCCTTGGAGGCTCCATGGAGTTTTTCAAGAGCTTTCTCCTCGGTCTCCTCTCCCACGGAATGGTTGTCAATCTCCCTTTGTGAGAACTCGATGCTTTATGAAGGATTACACCTTAACAATCCCGAAGGCCCTGGTCCTTTAGTGGTTTCTAACCTTCTTGTTGGTGGTTTTAGTTGGGAGAAGAACCCAGAGTATAGATGGCAACCACAAGGTCGATCCATAGCTATTGTCCCAGCTCAAAATCCTCTCTCTTCCAGATCTGGTGAGGGTGATTTTATGGACCCAATGGGTTTCTTTGAATCCCTATTGGCATCAACACCCCATCGTGATTGTGGGGAATATTGTGAGGGGGTGGCACAAACCCTTGAGTGTTGTGAGGAGATGGGATCTATACAAGATAACAGTGTTTCTGGAGTAGTGGTCAAAAGCCAAGTTGTGCGACGTAGGAAAAATAAGTGTATCAAATCAACAGGGCAGGCAATAAAATTGGTGTTAGGGCATGACATCAAGATGCCCAAGGTAGTGGACATGGCCACTACAATCGTGGTTGGTAGGGAAAGAGGATTTAGTTTCGGTATCAAAACCCTAAAGGATTGGGTTTTCAAGTCATGGTCAATAGCCCTCGCCTATCCCCCTTGGTGCAATCTCTCACAAAGTGTTGGTTTCTCTTTAAATTTGAGAAAGATGAGACGTAGAGTGGGTACTAAAAAACTCTCGAAGTATAGTCTTCACCCCAATTCTGCTCAAAAAATTGACCCCTCTTTTTGAAACCAGTAAAGAAAGAATGGGCATGGCACCAATCTTAGTTTGAATGCGAGGACTACCAACATAGTTATGGATCAAAGAAATCCTTAGAGATCTTGGAAATGTTATGGGGAATTTTTTAGATGCATACATGTCTTTTCTTTCAACAGACGTGCGACAGTGGATAGAATTTTTGTCTCATTGGATATCAGAGGGGGATTGAAAGAATAATTGGAACTAGTGTTGGAGGATAAACATTATTTTCATAAATTGGATTACGATGGCATCCCCTTCCGGTGTCGTCGTTGTCACAAACATGGCCATATTGCCATTCAATGTCATTTTCCCTTTAAAGGAAAAAAATGGAGGTCTTTGATCATTGTCTCAAAAAAATAAGGAGGAGTCTCTGGCAGAGGTGGATATGTTGTCCCCCTCAGGAAATCATGGCATATTGGGGGCAGCAAACGGACCTTACTTGTACCTGGAGGATAGAGCAAGAAGAAAAGAGTAGGCAGTTAAGCTTTCACCCAGTGTTGGTCTAGAGTTGATCCCTAAGTTTGGACAATCAACTTGAACAAGTTTAGTGCCACATGACATGTGGTTGGGAATCTCTTCCCATTTGGGTTTTCTCCCTTCTTCCCCTCCTATAAATTTTTTGATACATTGTTTATCTCTTTTGGGTAGGGATAGGTTAGAGTCCCTTAAAAATATTCATTTTCCCATTGTGGTTTCAGGTTCGACATTTTTTTCTCTTCCTTTCCCATCAATTTCCCAATCATCCCCACACACCAAAAAACGCAAGTGCCCCCCCTCCCCCCCCCACTGTTGTAATGATCAATCTTGAGACCAGCAAGGATTCGGAGGAAGAGTCAGGGGCCTATCATCTCAAAAATAGACCCATTCCCGCTTCAGGAGACATAAGTAGAAGGATGGAGGGTGTGGGGAAAAATATGATGCCCCCTCGGGAGGTAAGGGTAGGGGAAGAAAAACCCACCTATCAAAGGCTCGGAACAAAGCATTGTTGGATATGGTAGCTAGGAAACAATTATCCATTCTTGGGGCACTTAGAGCTTCGACTACCCTGGAAGGGGTTCCCTAATGAAATTTATCTCCTTCAATTGCAGGGGTGTGGTGAGCCCTTCAAAAAAATTGTCTCTCCAAAGGTTGGTGGAGTCTAACTAGCCAGACATCATTCTCCTTCAAAAAACTTTGGGGGGAGAAGCAACGATCGTCTCCTTTTTGGAGTCGATTTTTAAACATTGGAGGTTTTTAGGTGAATATGTTAAAGGTTGATTGGGGGGATTAGCAATTGAGTGTAATTCTATAAATGTCAAGGTTCAAAACTCATGGGGTTTTGATTCAGGTCTAGGGGTGAATATATGCTTGGAAGATATGGGAACAGAGTTATTGGTTCTAAATGTATGTGGGCCCTACCAAGACCCATTTTGGACTCATTTTGGTTGGCCACCTACACTTCTCTGTAGGAGTTGCGAAAATATGGGGCCCCAAGGAGAGACCTGACCCTTTATCGAATTTCTTCAGTCACATTCTAGGAGAAAAGGGTCTGATTGACATTGCTCCAATTAATATCAACCCTACTTGGTGAAATAAGAGAGTTGGGGAGGATCGAATGGAAAAAAGAATAGAGTATTTTTTGGTCTCAGAAAAATTACAAGAGACCCCTCTTCATGTAAGATAGTGGGTAGGAAGTGGAGGTGACACTGATGATTTTCCGAGTTTTCTAAAAGTTGTGGGAGGGATGAAAAAATTGGCAAGCCCTTTCAAGTTCAACTCGGCTTGGATAAACGAGGAATGTTTTCACTCTTTGGTCAAAGAACATTGGATCCCCTGTGATCACAAATTAGGAGTATCGGTTGCGATGCAGTTGGCAGCAAATTTAAAGAGAGTAAAAAAGGCAATTGTGGAATGGGCTCGACTCAAGAGGTAGAGGGATGAATAGGACCTTATTTATATTGAATAATTCCTTCGTTTTATCTATGACTCGGAAGGAGGGGTTTATGCCACTCTTAAATCAAAAGAAGCTTTGATAAACTTGGAAAAGAAAAGAAGACAGTTATTGGATGACAAAGAAGCATCCTAGCAATTAAAAATCCATGCCCTATGGTTGCAGTGCGGGGATGAAAACACAAAATTCTTCCAAGCATATGCAAAGGGAAGGAATATTTTGAATACTATATGGAGTCTAAAGGACCCCTAGGGAAGAGTTGTCTCCTCTTTTAATGGAGTCCTAGATCATCATGGAAAGAGACACTTTCAAAACCTCTTCAAGGCAGATGAGATAATAACCATTGCAGACATCGTTAGGATAGCCCTCTACTTCCCGATATTTGTAAATAAAGAATACAACAGATCCCTCATGGCTGAGGTCACTGAAGAAGAGCTCAAGGAGGTCCTTCACATTTTTTCAGAAGGACAAAACCTCAGGCCTCAATGGATGGACTATTGATTTCTTCTTAGTCCTCTATGAGCTTATTGGATCAGACATATTGAAGGTAGTGAAGGAATCCCACAAGAAGGATATATGCATGCACCACTCATTTCCACTTTCATAGCCCTTATCTTTGAGACGAACGACCCCTAGTATTTAGAGGATTTCAGATCAATCTACCTATGCAATTGTGTATATAAGGTGGTGTCAAAAGTAATTTCCAAAAGAATATTGTCTATTCTCTCATATATAGTCTCTCGAGAACAATTTGGATTTTTGGAAGGAATACAAATACATGAAGCTATTGGGGTGCCATAGGAAGCCTTACACAATATCAAAACTAGGAAATTCAAAGGATAAGTGATAAAGATCGACTTATCAAATGCCTACGATAGAGTGAGATGGCTATATTTTAGGCTCCTCCTAACCCACTTAGGATTTGAAGTGTCTTTCATTAATTGGGTGATGAGTTGTATTTCGACATTTTCCTTTGAAGTACTTACCAATGGGGTAGCTTCCTCCTTATTTCATGTAGAGTGAGGACTTAGACAGGGTTTTCCCATGTCCCCCCTCCTTTTCCTCTTGGTCGCGAAAGGACTAAGCAAGGAAATTGAAGATGCAAAACTCCAAGTGGCGTTCCAAAATATTTCTATTTCCACTACTTTAAAGATAACACATCTCCTTTTTGTGGATGATGTCCTGATTTTATGCAATGGGCTTTGGGAGGATGCAGAAAAATTGAATACCATTTTGGATATCTTTGGATAGGCGACGGGTATGCAAATCAGTTAGAGAAAATCCACTCTCTTGGTTCATAATATCAAAGAAGCAAAATTATTATGCTATCGGGAGTCCTTTCCCTGTGATCAAAAGGACTTTGATGTTGGTCTAAAATATCTGGGATTTCAGATGAAGCCAAACTGTTACAGGAAAGAAGATTGGCACTGGCTTATAGCCAAATTGGAAAAGAGGTTGAAATCCTGGAGTTTTAGATGGCTCTCTCGAGCTGGACGGATGGTATTGGTCAAATCAGTGTTGGAAGTGTTATCCCCATTTTGTGGATAACTAAGGAGATTATGTCTCGAGGCCCTCAGGTTGCAGATATGGAGTGTCGAGATACTACATGACCAACAGTACCCTTTTTCACAGATGGAAAACCCACTCACCACCACAAATGGTCACAGATTTGCAGATGGCATCCACCACATTAGCTGGCTTCCGGAAGGCAATGGGCCTTGCTCCATGAGGTACAAGTCAGTATTATGGTGAGCATCATTTCAATATTTAAGCCAGTTGATTATGGTGTATCTTAGATTGCTCTACATTTCATGATATATGCTTAGACATTATGCCTTTTTTCCTTCTTCACCTTGGTGGTCAACATTGTTCCCTAGTAAGTGGTCTTCTTTGGGAATTGGTTTGCTACTAGGAACTCCCTTAATGAGCCATTGTATCGTTCCCAACCATACTTACCACTTTCCATCATTATTCCCCTCCACTTCCTTATCTCTTGGGATTTTAGGGTGTATGGACCCAAGAAGAGGTTGTCCCTCATTCTATGGGAAGAAGGGGTTGAAGGCCCAGATGAATTGATGTTGGGTAAAAGATAAAAGACTTGTATAATATGCTTCGCCCAGGGATCACCCAAGAAAGCGGTGAAACACTTATCTTTGAGTAAAGGGGACCCACAATATAATAAAGAATGCTTACAAGGTTAGTTGAAGGATAGGAGGTCTCATCACAAGCCGGCCTATCACATCCATAGATATCTAGTGGTATGAAATTGCCATCATCTGGTCACCAAACCAGGTTAATGGCTCTGAGTTGCATGGTTGAGAGAAAGGGGGTCTCATCACGAGTTATCCTTCTCATTTCCACTAGGCATTTGTGGGTGACATTGCCATCATATGGTCACCACGCCAGGGCAGTGACCTTCAACCTCTCCTTATTCTATAGTGAAATAAAATACAATGAAAGAAAGATAAAAGGCAATTGATGGGATTGGAAAAAGTGAATTGTAGATGAAGGTACCACACACCCTTTACAAAGGAAACCATGAATGAGACACTATGACCCCTTGTATGTCATGAGCCCTATGCCCATTGAGTCTTAACCCCAACCACTTCATCCACTTTACATGGCTTAGAGAGGGATCTCTTGGAAACTTTCCTTGACCTAGGGCAAGATCTACCCAATAGGACACCTTGTTTGTAGATTTTAACCTTGTACAATATTTTACTGCAAACATTTTTTCAATAAAAGAATAGAAAAGATACAATGGAAAATACACACATTACATAGATATTTTTCCCCTGGAAACCCAAACTGGGAAAACCATCATATTCTATATTCATTCATAGTGATACATTGTTTACAATACAATATACATATAGGAGCCAATGACATCCAAAACCCTAACCCAATGACCTAGATTAGTCAACAACCCTAATTTCTTAACCGAAAATAGAACACCATCGGCAAAAACCATGTGTTGAAAAACCTCCCAACAATGGACACGAAAATCTAGGCAACATGAAAATCGAGGCAAAAATGTGACATGTTTTCCCTAGGCAAAATCGAACCCCCCCTACGCACCCGGCGCAATGTAGCATTAACTAAATCTAGTCGTGAAAAGAATATAACACATACCCAACATTCTCCCACTTGTTGTTTTCTTTGCATACATGGGGTTACATAGTCAACAATCCAGAGCAGCAATGCCCATGGATCCTCTACACCAAGAAAACTTCTCAGTGCTCACAGACTTTGTTAATGAATATGCAACATTCTTCAAAGTGTCCACCTTCATCAGCAACACTTTCTTTTCTTCAACCATGTCTCTCACAAAGTGATATTGAATATCAATATGCTTTGTCTTTGAATGATAAGTCGGGTTCTTCACTAGAAAAATTGCACTCTGAATGTCACAATCCGTCCTTACATTTTGTTGTACCAATCCAATACCTGAACATAATCTTTGTAACCATATTGATTCCTTACTTGCATGAGTGGTTGCCATGTATTCAGCTTCTGTAGTTTAAAGTGCCACTACATCCTGTCTTTTGCTCATCCAACAGATTGCTCCTCCAAACAGGTTAAACACATACCCGCTTGTAGATCTCATATGATCCAGATCTCCATCCCAGTCTACATCCACAAATCCATTTATGTCCAACATTATGTCCAATCTTGGTCTTCCTTGGTAGAACAATCCATAGATAGTAGTGCCACATAAATACCTGAAAACCCTTTTTATTGTTATCCATTGCTCCTTCTGTGGTTTTGACATATACCTGCTCAAAACTCCCACTGCATGGGCATTGTCTAGTCTAGTAAAGACCATTGCATACATCAAACTACCAACTGCACTCGCATATGGAATATGAGACATGTCCTCCTCCTCTTCCTGTGTCTTGGGACATTGATCTGTAGATAACTTTACACCAACATGAATAGGGACCTTGACCAATTTACATTCTTGCATATTAAACCTTTGCAATATTGTCTCGACATATTTTCTATGATTTAACCATAGTTTCCTCTTTTTCCGATCTCTTTTAATTTCCATGCCCAAAATGAAATGTGAAGCATCGAGATCCTTCATGTCAAATTTAGAGGACAACTGAGTTTTCACATCCTGGATAATCTCCTTGTTGTTTCCTATCGACAACATGTCATCCACATACTATACCAAATAAATCAAATGATCACCAATTAATTTAAAATACACATAGTGATCCTCTTTTCTTGTTGTGAAGCCAAGTCCTAGCATATAAGTATCAAACTTTTGATACCACATCCTTGGTGATTGTTTTAAACCATACAGGGACTTTTTCAGCTTGCACACCAGCTTCTTATTTCCCTTCACAGCAAAGCCTTTTGGTTGCTTCATACAAATTTCTTCTGCTAGATCCACATGTAGGAATGTTGTCTTCACATCCATCTTTTCTACTTCAAAATCAAATGCAGTAGCAATAGGTAACAGAAATATTATAGAAGTTAACTTGGAAACGGGAGAAAAAATCTCACCAAAATCAATTCCCTCGACCTGGGAATAACCCTTTTCTATTAATCGAGCTTGTATTTCTCCACTTTTCCTTCTGCATTCAACTTCTTTTTAAATACCCATTTGCTTCCAATGGGATTTCTTTTAGTCAGCAACTCCACCAGATCCCAAGCTTCATTCTTATCCAAGGCTGCCATTTCTTCATCAATGGCATTTTCCAAAGCTTTCCATCATCTGAATCCACTGCCTCCCTGACAATTCTAGGATCATCATTAATAGAAAAAGAAAAATTTGAAAGGAAATCAAATGGAGTAGACCTTTCCGGTAGCCTTCTTTCTCAAGCCGATCTCTTCAATACTGAAGTACGAGGATCTTCTTCTTCTAATTCTTGTTCTTATGTAGAGTTTGATTCATCATCCTTTAAATCAAACTCTATTTTCTCTAGTTCTTCCTTACTTTGTAGGACTTCATGTTTAACAACATCCCTCATTTCTCTAAATACCACATCTTGGCTATACACAACCTTCTTAGTTAATTGGTTCCAAAGCTTCTAACCTTTGAGACCATATTTATACCCAATAAATATAGACTTTTCAACCTTCTTATCTAGCTTACTCTTGTTTTCCTTTGGAACATGAACATAGGAATCACAGCCAAATACCTTAAGATGTGTGAGAGAAGGTTTCTTACTATTCTATATCTCTTGTGGAGTCTTGTCATACAACGCTGATGAGGGTGATCTGTTGACCAGGTAACATGCAGTACCCAATGCCTCTGCCCAGAATTCTTTCACTAACCTGGCACCACTGAGCATGTACCTTGATTTTTCCATCAGTGTCATGTTCATCCTTTCTGCAACTCCATTCTGCTGAGGTTTATATGGAGTATTCTTTTTCCTTTCTATACCACACTTCTTACAAAATTCTTCAAATTCATTCCCGCATAACTCTCCGCCATTATCTGTCCTCAACACCTTAATTCTTTTCTCTGTTTGATTCTCAACAAGAGACTTAAACTCTTTAAACCTGTCAAAGACTTCAGATTTCTTCCTGAGGAAATATATCCAAGCATTCCTCGAGAAGTCATCTATAAATGAGACATAGTACACAGATTTTCCCAATGATGGAACCAACACATGTCGAAACACATTATCGTGAACTAGCTTTAAAATTCCTTCGACCCTTGTTGCACCAGAGGAGAATATTTCCTGATTCTGCTTCCCATATACATAATGTTCACGGAAATAAAAATTAAGAGACTAGTTAGACATACCTTCAACCATACCTTTACCATGTAGTAGTTGAAGACCCTTATCTCTTATATGCCCCAGTATTTGATGCCACATCATAACCTTTTCTCCAGATATTGTAGGATTATTTTCTTCAACTCCAATATCAGGAACAATGGAACTATTACACCCATCACTAATAGTGCTTCCTTGCAGCTTATATAGAGTTCCAAACCAAACTCCCTTCAGCAACACCATTGCTCCTCGAACCATCCTGCAGGTTTCCTTTTCAAATATTTTTTTACCCTTGCATCGTCCATTTTGCTTACAAAAATAAAATTTATGGCCAATCCTGGGATGTGCAGAACATCAGGTAGTGTTTTAATGCTTCCAACTATGAACCTCAACTTGACCTTTCCTTGACCTATGATTTTGGTTGTCGAGTCATCACCTAAGAAAACATTACCTCCATCATACATTTCATATTCACGGAACCACTCCCTCTAGGGGTTCATATGAAAGGACGCACCTAATTCAACCAACCATGCCTCATGATCTGCATGTGTGCTTGAAGAAGCCAAGTACACATCCCCTCCTTCTTCCTTCGAGGTCTTTTCTTCTATAGAAGGAGATTCTTTAGATCCCTTCTTTTTCTAAACTTTAGATCTACACTACTTTTTGTAGTGCCCTTCTTTTCCACATCTCCAGCACACCTTTACAAACTTTTCGAGAGACTAAGATATTCCCTTAGACTTAGATCTATTTCTTTCTTGGGAGCATCCTCTTGCAAATAATTCATTTGTTCTCTGTCCTTTCATGTTCTTTCATCTCATCTCCTCCAACAACAAGGATGAGACCACTTCATCAAACTTCAAGGAAGTTGTATTACTACCTATGGCCACAACCAGAATATCCCATGAGTCCAGTAAAGAGCACAGTAAACTGATACACTTATCTTCATCTGAAATTTTAATCTCAATAGATACTAACTGATTGTTAGATTTTGAGCTTGATTTCTTATGCAGATTAATTCTTTTATTTTCTTCAACACTTTGATTCCAGCTTAATACACTTCAACAATACCAAATCATAATCGAATAGAAATAACTATGTAGATAATTAAGCATGCACATCAAAAACACATATACATTGGGGAAACCCTGTACAGGGAGAAAAACCCCAGCAAACGATATTCTTTTATTGCATTAATAATGTAAGATCACTTACAAATATCCACCGTGAATTTTCTTCTCTTAAAGAGATTACCATGATGACTCTGACCTGACAAAGACCTAAAAGACCTTGTTGAAATACACCTCTGATATGTTGCCTCTATTGTTGATATACAACATTGATATGTTGTTTTGGTATGCAGCCTCTTTATCACTGATATGAGCCTCTATTGTTGATATACAACATTGATATGTTGCTTTGGTATGTTGCCTCTTTATCATTGATATGAGCCTCTATTTTTTATATACAACACTGATATGTTGCTTTGGTATGCTGCCTCTTTATCACTGATATGAGCCTCTATTGCTTCACCCTTAACCTGCATATCAAAACTGTGTTGAAGAGAGGGGTCAACCTATGGTTATATAGGTTGAAGAGGAGAGACTCAAAATAGTAACCCGTTTGCATGAGTTAATCATAACTCAGCTTCATACTTTAGTTCGAAATTAGAACTAGACTTGAGACTGGTTACAACTTAGCATTACACTTTAGTTTGAAAATAGAACTAGACTTGAGACTTCAGTTACAATTCAACATTACACTTTAGTTCAAAAATAGAACTAGACTTAAGACTTCAGTTACAACTCAACATTACACTTTAGTTCAAAAATAGAACTAGACTTAAGACTTCAATTACAACTCGGCATTACACTTTAGTTCGAAAATAGAACTAGACTTGATACTTCAGTTGCAATTCAACATTACACTTTAGTTCAAAAATAGAACTAGACTTAAGACTTTAGTTACAACTCGACTCTTTACAAGGCAATTCGAAACTCTCTTCATGGTGGATAATGTTACACATGCCAACACACTAGATCAATACATTTATATCATTTGCAATATTAGGAATATCATTTGTTTCTAGCTCATAGGAATTTTATATTCAACCTAACTTTTGCTAGATTCCTTGACTTTTTCTCATGGCTCACAAGGTTTGACTAGGCTCATAGAGGTTGTATGTTCCCCTGACTTTTTCACTAGTATGTCTATGCTCACAGAGGTTGTATGTTCCCCCTGGCATTTGCACTAGATTGTCTATGCTCACAGAGGTTGTACGTTCCCCCTGACTTTTGCATTAGACTCACATAGCATCTCGTTCGTCCTGATTTTTGGTTTGACTTACAGAGGTTGTACATTCCCCCTGGATTTTGTCAATAACTCACAAGACTGGTTGATTCTCCAAATCTCCTTGGCTAGCCTCAGGGTGGCCCATATGGCCTCTCATTAGAGAATGATTATCGATGCTGCCAAATTTAACACTACCTCTCAGCGAGGGAGCCATTCTCAGCCACACCAAGCTTGCCTCTCAGTTGCAAGAACTATCTCGAGGTCAGAGGCTTGGTCAAGATATCAACTACCTGCTCGGTCGTGGCTATGTATTGTAACTTTACAGTTTTTCTCTGGACCAAGTCTCGGATGTAGTGGTACCTTATGTCAATATGTTTTGACCTGTTGTGAAATACCGGGTTCTCTATCAATTTTATGCAACTTTGATTATCACAGTGAACCACCGTCGTCTCGAGCTTGTCTCCAAACAACCCAGAAACCAATTTTCTGAGCCATATTGATTCCTTGCTAGCATCACTTGTTGCAATGTACTCAGCCTCTGTTGTACTCTGTCCAATGGATCCCTGCTTCCGGCTTGACCAAGAGATCATAGAAGATCCTAAACTGAAGCAATATCTGGAAGTACTCTTCTGATCCACTGGGCTTCCTTCCTAGTCAGCATCTGCATACCCATGCAAAAATAAACCACCACTAGATGTATATCTCAGACCATAAGTAATGGTCCCTCTAAAATATCTCAAGATCATGTTCTTTGCTGCCACCCAGTGTCTCTATCTCGGTTCAATCATGAACTGACTCATTGCAATCACTACATAGCATATATCTGGCTTAGTGTGGATCATGTACATCAATGATCCAATCAGCGGTCTATACATGGTGGGATCCACCAAATCTAAACCTGTATCAGAATCATGCAGTTTCATCAGGTTGGTAATCATCGGAGTAGACATGGATTTCCAATCCATCATACCAAAGCTCTTTAGTACATCCACTGTGTATTTTCCTTGTGCCAGAAATATCTCTCCCTATCTTTGCCATACTTCCAATCCTAGGAAGTAATGCATCAAGCCTAAGTCTTTCATCTCGAATTATGAGGTTAACTCCCTCTTACACCGGGCTATTAGCCCTTCATCTCCTATTAGAAAGAGATCATCAACATACAGGATTAGTATAGTAGGTTGGTTACCTCTTACCTTGAAGTACAGATTTGCATCAGCTTCTTTTGGCCTCGACACAATGTCCCAAACATTGTTCTTTATAATAGACATGTATTACTCAAGCATGGCATCCTTCCATACTTGTAATTTATCTATTTCTTCAAATGAAGAAGGTTTGGCATCACTAATGTTTCTCATCAATGCCACATAGCCTCCAATCCTATGAGGCCTCTTCCTTTCTCTGAAAGTTCCTTTGGGAGCAGCTATCCTTTCTGCCTCCTACACTATTTCTTTAAGCCACCCTGGCTTCCTTTTGGCTGGAGATTCTTCAAGAGTTATTTCTAACACTTCAACAGGTTTTAGGGGCTCATTACTTGGCCCTTCACGAGGTTCCTCCCTTTGATCATATGACTCTTCATTTTCAGAAGAGGGTGAAGCTGGCTTAACTACTTCTGATTCCTGTTGAAGCTCTTTGGATTTCTTAAATGTGGCTTCCTCATCGAAAGTCACATCTCTGCTTACCTCTGTTTGCATGCCACATACCATGTTTTGTAGATATGGAAGAGCTTTGTAATGAATATGTCCAAGTCTTATGTGCCACAACTCGCTAGATCTAGTCACATCGTGAGCCAATTATTGAACTGATTGTCCTGACATGACGTACAGTCCTCCACTGCGAGTTCCAATGGGTTATGTTGTACTTAATTGGCTACCTTCAGCCCATAATAATGCCTTCATGTCCTTGAATATCACCCAATATACTTTGTCCTCAAGGGTTGCAATTGATAGTAGATTCTTCTTGAGCCCTGGAACATATAATACTTCATCAATATGAAGTATAGCCCCAGATTCCAATCTAAAGGAGATAGAGCCTACTCCCTCTATCTTGTAACATTTGTCATCCCCAAGCTCAACCTGCTCTGCAAAAGATTTTTTCTTGAAATCTGAAAGGATCTCCTTGTACCCTGTCATGTGCTTTGATGCACCACTATCTACTAACCAACTTTTCAACCCTGTGAACTGAACTGGATAAGGCAAAAACCAAGTAATATTCTTTTCTATTTTCTTTCTCATTAGAAGAACTTTTCTGTTTTCTTTTGGATTCATCATCCTCAGTAGTTGAGGCATGATGTTTCCCTTTCCTTGGATATTTCTTTCTAAACCAACAATATTTAGCAAAATGACTCAACTTATTACAACTAAAGCATTTAATCCTAGATGTATCAATATTCTTGCCTTTGAATGTACCTTTGGTATTTGGCTTCCTCTGAGAGCCTTTCTAGAAAGTGCCTTTCTTCTTTCCCTTGAATCTTGATGCTAAATTTGAATGCTCTTCTTTTGTTGGCTCACTCCTGGTAGTTGTGCAACTCTCCTCCTGGAGGAAATCATGCCATAACCTCTCAAACGTGGGTTGAATCTCTCTCCCACCTACACTGGATAAGAAGGTCTCCCATGAAGAAGGAAGACCATCAAAAAATGGTCTGCACTAAATCATCATCGTCCACTGTCACCCCTGTGACTAAAAGTCGATCTTTGATCTAGGCTATCTTGGAACAGGAAGATCCATTGATTCACCTTTCTCCATCTTCAAATACTTAAGCTTGTGCTTAAGTGTCCTCTTCTGACTTTGAGCATGTTTCTCATACAGATTCACCAAGGTGTCCATACAGTCTTTGGTAGTCATTAACAAAGTCATTGCAAGCATTATATTGTCTTTGACTAAGTCAAAGATGATTTACTTGGCCTTTGCTTAACTCTTCCTGAAGGTCGCTCTTCCTGCATTATTCATGGGTTCCTCCACCACTGTGGTCACATACTACTCAAGATCATGCTCTTGCAAGATATTTGTTATCCAGAGCTTCCACACATTGAAGTTGGTAGCTCCTTCGAGCCTATCCTCGACCCTGACTGAAATGGAGGATGTCATGGACTTAACACTAGAAACTTAATCAAGCTAGCTTGGATCTGTGTGTACATGCTTCTGCACTTCAACACGTTTAACACACCCTGAGCTCTGATACCATGTTAGATTTTGAGCTTGATTTCTTATGCGGATTAATTCTTTTATTTTCTTCAACACTTTGATTCTAGCTCAATACACTTGAACAATACCAAATCATAATCTAATAGCAATAACTATGTAGATAAGTAAGCATGCACATCAACAACACATCTACCCTGGGGAAACCCTGTATATGGAGAAAAACCCTAACAAACGATATTCCTTTATTTCATTAATAATTTAAGATCACTTACAAATATCCACCATGAATGTTCTTCTCTTAAAGAGCTTACCATGATGACTCTGACTTGACAAAGACCTAAAAGACCTTGTTGAAATACACCTCTTATATGCTACCTCTATTGTTGATATACAGCACCGATATGTTGCTTTCGTATGTTGCCTCTTTATCATTGATATGAGCCTCTATTGTTGATATACATCATTGATATGCTTCTTTTGTATGCTACCTCTTTATCACTGATATGAGCCTCTATTGCTTCACCCTTAACCTACATATCAAAACTGTGTTGAAGAGAGGGGTTGACCTCTGCTTATATAGGGTGAATAGGAGAAGAGAAGAGACTCAAAATAGTAACATGTTTGCATGAGTTAATCATAAATCAGCTTCATACTTTAGTTAGAACTTAGAACTAGACTTGAGACTAGTTACAACTTAGCATTACACTTCAGTTCGAAAATAGAACTAGACTCGAGACTGGTATGCTTTAGTTCGAAAATAGAACTAGACTTGAGACTTTAGTTACAACTCAGCATTACACTTTAGTTCGAAAATAGAACTAGACTTGAGACTTCAGTTGCAACTCAACATTACACTTTAGTTCAAAAATAGAACTAGACTTAAGACTTCAGTTACAACTCAACATCACACTGTAGTTCAAAAATAGAACTAGACTTCAGACTTCAGTTACAACAAAGAATTACACTTTAGTTCGAAAATAGAACAAGACTTGATACTTCAGTTACAACTCAGCATTACACTTTAGTTGTCACACACCCACAACGGGGCGTAGTAAAAATTTTGCTTTTTCCTCATGCAGCCCGCAAGCTTCCAACTCAGTGGGTCCTGCTGACCTCCCGGTCAATGGATCGTCTCCTATTCTTGAGTTGAAGCATCTCTTTGGGTCCCTGTTGGAACCTTCATGAAACAAATCTGCAGGTCCTTTTAATCCCCTGGCACATACTTTGAGACAACCTGTGCGTGCTTTTCCTTGAGGCACCTTTTCCCTTCCTGAGAAAACTACATAAAGGGTGCTAGTCTCCTGAATAATCCCCTTCCTATCATGTGACCACGGCCTGTGACCATAGGCCTATCCGAAAGGCGCTTCGGGACTTCATGTATCGAGGAATTGGAAAGGAGTTCACCTCTATTTTCCCGATCCCCAAACTCCTGGTGTCAGATCGAGAGAACGTAGGGATGCACGTGTCGAAGGATGGTGTTTCCAGGTGTGGTGCAACAGTGGAACCCCAGGAGGAGATTGTGAACCGTCCATCACGGCAGGACACGTGGTGGGAGATCAGCACTTCACTGACTCACAATTGGAGAGATTCAAATTCAGAGTTGTTCGAACTCCCGAAGTCTGCACTCGCGAGTTAATTTGAGCCATTAGATCGTGGAGAATTATGAGTCATCGATCTAACACCGGGAGTTCGGGGATTGAGAAAAAATAGGTGAACTCCTTTCCAATTCCCTGATACACGGATTCTCAAAGCACCTTTTGGATAGGCGTATGGTCACAGACCGTGGTCACATGAGAGGAAGGGGTTTAGTCAGGAGACTAGTGCCCTTTATGTAGTTTTCTCAGGAAGGGAAAAGGCACCTCAAGGAAAAGCGCGCATGGGTTATCTCAAATCCTGTGCCTGGGGATTAAAAGGACCTGCAGATTTGTTTCATGGAGGTTCCAGCAGGGACCCGAAGAGCTGCTTCAACTCAGGAATAGGAGATGATCCATTGACCGAGAGGTCAGCAGGCCCTGTTGAGTTGGAAGCTTGTGGGTTGCACGAGGAAAAAGAAAAATTTTTATTATGCCCCATCGTGGGTGTGTGACAAAATGGTATCAGAGCCAGGTCACAACATTTGGCCTGCTTGGGCTCATGTACGAGTCATGTAAGGATATATTTTTATCTGTGTTTACTCCTTGAGGAGAAGGACTGCAGATTGAACCTGTGACTTTGGGAATTCTTGTTGAACTTCAGCAGAAGAATTTTTTTAGCCCTTGTCAAAGTGATAACTACTCCCAGAGTAGGGATATGCTAATTAACATTTATAATAAGACTTGAATGTGGATAGCCGAAGGTGGCAGGGTTTTGTCAAGGGCAACTGAAGCCCAAAGGACGGATGACCTGGTGATCGTAACATTGCTTCTAAGCATGGGCAGTTTGAACTTCAGGCACTGATGATAGGGGATTGTATAGTGGTTAATACTTTTGTGGGGTTAAAGGAGTCTGATAGGATCAGGTAGGATCCTTGGCAATTATAGTTATTGCTTTATATTAAAATCGAAGTATATAACTCCTCATGACTAGAGAAAGTGAGATGGGTAAGACCCTATGGACATTGAGGCAAGGAGGTTTTCTTGCTAAGATGTTGTCACATAAATAGGAAATTGACCCTGGTTGGTTATAGCCATGAGAGAAGGCAACATCAACACGAGATATGATTGTGAGATTAGTCTTGTAGGTGACTGAAATCTCAAACTAAAGGACACTAATGATGAAATTAAATTATCAAGTGAATGTATTAGGTAAAAAGGTGCAGGAGATGCACCTACATATACGTGAATGTATATACGTGATCATAAGGATGATTGGAATATCCTTGGGAAAAGGATATAGAAGCCTGATATGTCCATGTGTGTGAATGACATGGAAAAGGTGTAAGCAATAAGCTAGCATGATGAATACTTAGCGGTGTTTAATTATGCTTGAGTGCAAGGGTTTAATGCATTGTGGAGCTTCCTAATATGAAGACTGATATTAATACCAATTAGGTATGAATGATATTAAGCGTGCAAGTGATGCACGTGTATGATGAAGGAGTATAGTTGTAGGCAATGGCACCATATGGTTTCCCTAATGAGTGAAATATAAAGCAAGAATTTCTCTTATCCAGATTAAACGAATATTATGGATGCATGGCTGACTCCATTTTGAAGAGTCATGAAAGTTCTGTTCCAAGTAATAGCTTGAGGGGAATGTATCCCCTTTCCTCAGGGAATACCAATATAATTAGATAGAAGGGTAAATAAGCAAAGATGATATGTTTTCATAATAAGAGGCAAGTGATTATGCCTTTAAGAGTCACGTGAGAAGGATTGTGAACAATCCTGAGTTGATTGATCTTAAAAGTAAAGATGCATGTGGGCTATGAGGTATACCTATGACAACTACATGCAGGCTTAGGAATATGAATATGATTAAGTACATCATGGATGTAAGTTAACAAAAAACAGAATGTGTATGAATACATAATTGGGTACATGACAAGGATGCATGTTTATAATCCTTAAGGAATATTTGGTAAACGACTAAAGCTAACTCAAGGTTGAGTCCATCACATATAGTGATGGACATGCAATAAGGAAGTTGCATGTTGAAGGAGTTCCCTGTGAAGAAACTGTGTAAGGACTCTGTCAAAAGAACAGAGTCACCACCCTAATGACTGTTGAAGGTTGGGCAATGGGCTGCAAAGACTGCCTATATAGGAATCTTGGATTACCCTCTTAAAAAAATAAAATGTGTAGGTGGAAGACTAACAACTGAATGTTAACCACTCTAAGAACCGAATAATAATGTGCAAGAAGCACAGGTTCATGACCCACTATGAACAAAAATATTTATACTAAGCATGTTGTTGTATCCAAAAGGGTTCGAGTGAGGCCTAACCAAGGCTACTCAAGGGAAAGAGCAGGAAGATCCCAACAGGGAGTAAGCTGCAAAAGCATAGAAAAGACAGTGAGACTATAGAAATAACTCAGCTAGGCTGAAAAGTCCCAGGCGATGTAGAAAGAATTTGAAGAAGGGGAGAGCCCTCAATTCTTTTCTTGTTGTGTATTATGTTTCCTCTGAAATGAGAAAGTAGATTTACTAATGAAAGTAAATGTTTTGACATCATAGTGATGATGATTGTATTATTGTAGAAACAGTTGAGAACTTTATATATTGCATTCATGGAAACCCTTGAAGATAATATGATGAAGTGCATAAAGATATACTAGGACATTTTGAAGAAGTTATGAATTTGGATGTTATGATACATGCATTTTAATTGATGTTACAACTAATGATGCATGTTGTGTATAGAAAGGAATTGGAACTGTTGAGGAAGACAGTTACCAATGATGGGCAACCTCAAGCAGAGGATGACCATGGGAATTCTACGGTCCAAAGATTATTGACAGGACTGTAAGAATCCCCCTAAAAGAATTGTTGATGAGGTAAAAAAAAATAAAAATAGAAAGAGGGTACTAACAACCAAGAACGGGAATGAAAAGATTGGGTAAGAATCATTTCTGAAATATTTTATTATCTAATGTTATGCGCAAAATTTTAAAAGGGAAGTTGTATACCATGGATACCAAAGTAGGGTATGATTCAGAAAGGAGAACCCGAGTGATGGAGGTGTGAACCTCTGGTAGTGAAGACTAATTGTATGATGGAATAACATTTGAACCAAATGATATCTATTGACTAAAAAGGTCAAAATCCTTTATTAAGAAATCGTAGAAATCCCTTCAATCAACTACAGATAGAGATTGTGAAGATCACGAAAGAAAACCTTGATCGAATCAAGTTAATCGAGAACCTAAAAAAGGAGATGGACACGAGTCGATCATCATAAGGAAACCGATCTTAGTTGCCAGATCGATTTCAATATCCACTGGAGTTAACGGATCAAATGTCAGTCGTTTGATAAGATCGACGACCCGCATTCATTGCGGGGACTGAATAGGGGCACATGTTAACGATGGATTATGTGCCTGTAATTTAAACTCAATACAGTCTTGTTTTGAGTTTGGGGTCTGATCGTAGATCGAATGACTCGCATCTATTGCGGAGATCGGAAGGAGAACTAAACCGCGAACTAGTTGAGGTTCTGCAATCACTTGCAGCAGTTGGATCTGAGGGAAGACGGATCATCACCGTCGAATTGCAGACAAGAGGTTTAGCTAGGATCATAGCACCCGGACATGGGATATGAAAGGGTAACACCTAAAAAGAATAGAACTAAGGTCATAGATCTTGATCACATGAAGAGAAAATGGAGTTCCTCCGAGCCAGTCAAGGAAGGTAGAGTTTAGCACTCTACGTTAGACTGTGGTCGTGGGGACTAGTTCTATGGGAATCAAGGTGCTCATAGTTAGCACGTTGCATGGAATTCCTTGAGGGAATGTACATTTGCATAAGAGGGTAGACAATGGAATTTTCAGCAAGGAAGGAGGACCTCCCAATGTTTTACTTACATTATGTAAGCATTGAAGGGAAATGTATTGGGTGGCCATAAGTGTTGGCACCCTGGTTATTAATGAAGGAAGAATTCTTAAAGGCATTCATGTGAAACTTTTGAGTTTCATATGTATTGATTTAGGATCATGATCGGCCTATAGCAGGAAGCATGGTCCTGTTGTAAGAGTGAATGAAAATGAATAAGCCATGTGGTGAAGAGGTTGGTTAAATTCCAACACACCATGGCCAAGAAATCGTCATAAAATGTGAAAAACTTGAAATCAATGCAAGAAGTGTATTGGGTGTGAATGTGGTCGTGAATACAAGCACAATCACTAAAGTCAGTCAATATCTTAATTACATTCTGAAAATTTGGTAGGCTGAAATGATGCATAGATAAGGGATGATGTATCCTTGAATAAATGAAAATGACTTGGATTGTTAGTATGCTTGATTTTGAAAGGGTAATGTGCATGAAAACTAACAATTTGTTTGGCTAAGGAATGTTGAAATTGCAGCAGGAAATGGGTCTTGGATATGGCAGTATTGTAATCCCATAAGGAACACCAATTGCCTACTGAGCCAAATTGCAAGGAATGGTATTTCCTTTTTGAGAAAGTGAATTTGATTGTTAGTATGCACAATTCTAAAATGGTTTGTGATGACGTTATAAAGGTGCAATAAAATGTATGTGCATGGAAACTAACAATTTGTTGGGTTGATTGAAGTTGAAAGTGCAGGAAGCAAAGGAGTCTTGAATATGGCAGCATTGTAAGCCATAAGGAAGACCAATTTCTTGTTGAGCCAAACCACTATGGGAAGGAAAGTCCCATAATTATGAATCTGTTTCCTGTGAGAAACAAATATGGAAACAAAATGTGGAATTTGGATATCTGTGGATCACAGATTTACAAGAAAATTTTGAATTTAAAATTTATGATAATGTCTCATAATTTTTTAAATGCCTGTGATACTAGTGATAATGAGTATAAAGTTTAAATCGATCGCATGAAATAGAAACTGACTCAGGAGAAGGAGAGTAACCTTCGTCCCTATCTATGATTGAGTCGGGAAAAGGAGAGTAACCTTCATCCCTAACTTTAACTGGGTTGGAAGGCTGTCAAGCTGAAAAAGCATGAAAAATGGCTACTACTGAGCCATGAGAACCTCGTGATAAGCCATGATCGCCTAAAATATATTGTGTTGAGGTAACACAAGCCGGAGGGATGCCTCGGTAGAGAAAGTCAGAGGGACGCCTCAATTGTAAGACTCGATAGAGTCTCTAGAATTCTTTTTGTACGAGAAAACCTTGGCAGGGCAAGATGGATCACCCGAGGGACTATATAACAGTGAAGGGGATGCCTGAGCCTAGGCCTGGAGGGTGAGTGACTGCAAGGAAGAGGATACCTTAATATTTCTTGTAAACTATTGGGATCATGCACACGGTAGGTAGTTCTTCCTGTGCGAGAAAACCTTGGCAAGGCAAGATGGATCACCTGAGGGACTATATAGTAGAGAATGGGATACCTGAGCCTAGGCTAGGAGGGTGAGTGACTGCAAGGAATATGAAACCTTGATAGTTATTATAAACTATTGATTGGGATCATGCACCCAATGGGTATGTCAAGGAAAAACAATGAGCTTGGATAACAAAACAACCATGTGGATACAAATCCACAAACTGCGTAAATAATTATTGTGCTAAGATTATGAAAAAATTTCCTAGAAATTTTTATGCAATGTTTTCTCATAAGACTATGATTAACATGCTTGATTGTCCAAGAATTATTGAAAGCAGGTGACAAAGATTAAGGGTCTGAAAAAAGGACCTGACCGAGAGAGAAAGATCAAGATTTCTGAAACAACTGAATGAGAAAGGCATGACAGGTGTATTTGAGGAAGAACACCGAGGACAGTGTTCCTTTAAGGGGGAGGGAATTGTAACACCATGTTTCCCCCAATTTGTAATTAATCATAAAATAGGAATTACCATGCTAAGGCATGTGGACAATGTAAATGTATTATTGTTTGAGTTGCCAATAACTAATTGTGGGGGTGAAGCCTTAAAAGTATTGACCATGATATCACTAGAGGAAGAATGTGAAAACTATACGAGAGGGTTCATTATATCAAATAACCCCAAATTTCCCTTGATGAGGATGATAAACCTCCTTTAGATCCCAGGGAGAGAAATCAATTAAGGAAGAAAAGACTAGTGGTTGAATTATCAACTACCCCCATGAATGGGAGCATGGGCTAGTTGCAGAATATCAGTTTGAAGTACCATAGAGACTTGCAGGCATGAGATTCCTTCTGATAGAAGGAACGTGATGGGTAGGGAACCTTCCAAAAGAAGGAAGGTAAGATAGATACACACAGACAACGAGAGAGGACGGGGGGGAGGAGAGCGAAAGATTGTAAGGGAGTGGAGCAGAGCTCTCTAGCGAGAGGAAAAATAGAAGGCTGTGAATTTGATGTTGGGCGAGCATCTGATAAACTTCGTCAAGGCCATAACAAAGAGAGAGAAATCCCTGGAAGTTCGCAAAGAAAAAAACCCGAGCAGAAGTTGGAATGGAGAAAGGATCCTTGAGAAATGCGAGAGTTCCCTGGTGATATCATGGCTTTGCACGAGGGTGGCCAAAGTGCTAAGAATGAATGCCTCTGAGCCTATGGTAGGGTGGAAGGATGAACACCCACAGTCAGTTAGTTGGCGGCAACCTATAATAGATAAGTAATCGCATATCTTGTGTGTTTAAGTAGTATTGTGAGATAAAGTTAGATATGTTTTGAATGACCTAGAGATGGTTATGATTTCTTAACGATTCATATTGTATTCCTTCTTTTGCATCTACCTGAATCTGTAATTAGGCAAGTAGGAAATCATATGGATAGGATATGTTTTATACTTGTAAATGCTTGTGTCCTATGGTGGCATAAGCCAGAGTCACGAACTGTGTGTTCGTCGACTGTGGACACAGTTTCATGTATGCATGTCAACCTTCCTAATCATTTTGAGTCCCTTGGAGGACGAAGTTTGTTAAGCTCGGGAGAGGTAGTGCAGATATGCATAGGCTCCCTGCGAGGCAAGCAGAGATCGAGACCCACTTAAGTCCTAGACTTGATGAATGAGCGCAAGGGGTGCGCGGAAGACTCTTCTAAGAGTCAAGTCCAAGAGAAAGAGCGCAAAGCTCTTAAATCCTTTATAACTGACGAAGCTCAAGAAGGATAGTGAGATTTAAGTATCGAAATAGAATATTCTTTCATTTGGAAGTTGAACGGATGAGATCCTTTCAGGAGGATCTGAGGTCTGTCACGATTGTTAGATTTGAAGAATGAGTGTAGGCGTTAACGCCTCAACTCCTTCAGTCTTCGAAGGTTCGACGGACATTGGTAGCCATCATGAAGGGGACGGATCCTCTAAAATCTGAAACCCGAAGTCGCGATGTGACATGGACCGTAGATCCAAGGATCTATCGAGATCCACCTTGACCATTGGATCTGCTAGTTCGGGAGTTCGCTCATTGGGAAGATTACGGGTTGGTGCAACCAAAACCCCTGAAACCCAAAGTCGTGAAATAACGTGGATCGTTGATCTAAGGATCTATCGAGATCCACCTTGACCATTGGATCTGCTAGTTTGGGATTCACGCATTGGGAAGATTACGTGTTGGTGCAACCAAAACCCCCAAAACCCAAAGTCACGAAGCACCGTGGACCGTAGACCTAAGGACCCTTCGGGACCCCTCTTGACCGTTCAATCGAGGAAATGTGGGTATCATATCGAGAGCACGTAGGGATGCACATGTCAAACGATGGTGTTGCTAGGTGTGGTGCAAAAGTGGAGCCCCGGGAGGAGATTGTGAACCGTCCATCGTGGCATGACACGTGGTGGGAGCTCAGCACTTCGCTGACTCACAATTGGAGAGAGTCAAAGGCATAGTTGTTTGAACTTGTGAAGTACGCAATCGTGAGTTAATCTAAGTCGTTAGATTGTGGAGAATTATGAGTCATTGATCTGACACCAGGAGTTCAGGGATCAGGAAAACAGAGGTGAACTCCTTTCCAATTCCCCGATACACGAATTCCCGAAGCGCCTTTCAGATAGGCCTATGGTCACAGGCCATGGTCACATGAGAGGAAGGGGCTTAGTCAGGAGACTAGCGCCCTTTATGTAGTTTTCTTAGGAAGGGAAAAGGCACCTCAAGGAAAAGCACACGTAGGTTGTCTCAAAGCCTGCGCCAGGGGATTAAAAGGACCTACAGATTTGTTTCATGGAGGTTCTAGCAGGGACCCAAAGAGCTGCTTCAACTCAGGAATAGGAGACAATCCATTGACCGAGAGGTCAGCAAGCCCCGCTGAGTTGGAAGCTTGCAAGCTACATGAGGAAAAAGCAAAATTTTTATTATGCCCCGTCGTGGGTGTGTGACATTAGTTCAAAAATAGAACTAGACTTAAGACTTCAATTACAACTTGACTCTTTACAAGGAAATTCAAAATTCTTTTCATGGTGGATAATGTTACAAATGCCAACTGTTAAATTTTAATTAAAATAAAGTACCAAGGCAAGTGTTTCTCTTCCCTAGGCGCCTAAGGGGAGAAATTGTCGAATGTGGGTCTTAGTCAAATTAATTTGTGAGATGCAAATTAAAAGGTGACTTTATGATTAAAGTGAGGGTGAGTGAAGAGACACCAAATCTCAGCCACCCATCTGATCTAATCTCAACCGTTAGATTAGAAAACTCCTCACCTTCCCTCATGAGGTTGACTAAGGCAAGAGGGCGCACCCATTCTTGGGTAGTTGGAGAAATCTTGGTGAGATGCCAAGAGAAAGGAAGAAGAAGAAACAACAGTCTTGTTGAGAGAGAAAGAGACTCTTGGTGAGACGCCAAGAAGTTCTTGGTGAGATGCCAAGAAAAAGAGAAGTTGAAGAATTCTTGTTGAGAGAACAAGAGGAGCTCAAGCATTCTTGTTGAGAGAACAAGAGAGAGCAAGAGAGAGGTCGAGCTGAAGAAAAGAGACAGCAGCTGCAATTTCTGGGAGTA
>JZKD02S1828092.1:547974-568190 GCA_000966675.3 Picea glauca | reverse complement strand
CCTCACCTTCCCTCATGAGGTCGACTAAGGCAAGAGGGCGCACCCATTCTTGGGTAGTTGGAGAAATCTTGGTGAGATGCCAAGAGGCTCTTGGTGAGATGCCAAGAGCAAGGAAGAAGAAGCAACAACAGTCTTGTTGAGAGAGAAAGAGACTCTTGGTGAGATGCCAAGAAGTTCTTGGTGAGATGCCAAGAACAAGAGAAGTTGAAGCATTCTTGTTGAGAGAACAAGAGGAGCTCAAGCATTCTTGTTGAGAGAACAAGAGAGAGCAAGAGAGAGGTCGAGCTGAAGAAAAGAGACAGCAGCTGCAATTTCTGGGAGTATTGGCATGCATTCCAAGGCTGTCGAATAACATTTAGTGGCACAGAAATTGAGTCTTAGCAGAGTTTTGGCATGAATTTCGAGACAGTTCGTACAACATTAATTGTCGTACAGTTGTACGAATTTTTGGTTCAGAAATCGAGGAGAAAAGCTACAGGAATGTCCAGATAAGTTTGTGTAAATATCTGAAGATGAATATGCTATAAAAGAATTTCTCAGAAGCTCATAAATAATACAAATCCCTCTCTCACTGGTTTTCCCCTTGTGGGTTTTTCCAGGGTCGAAGTTCGACCGAATATCTTTGTGTCTATATTTTCTGAGTTCTGCATATTGCTGATATTTTATTTCTGCGTTGAAAATGATGTTCAGAATCCTCATGTTTCAGTTCTAAAGTTTATTTTCTGTTAAGTTTTTTCTATGCTGAAACACCGTCGTTTCATATGCTGAAACACCACTGAGTATATGTTGAAACACAGTGTTGTAACATATGCTGAAACACAGTGCTGAGTCATATGTTGAAATGCCGCTGTGAGTATATGATGAAACACAGTGCTGTAACATATGCTGAAACACAGTGCTGAGTCATATGTTGAAACACCACTGTGAGTATATGCTGAAACACAGTGTTGTAACATATGCTGAAACACAGTGCTGAGTCATATGTTGAAACACCATTGTGAGTATATGTTGAAACACAGGGCTGTAACATATGCTGAAACAGTGCTGAAACTGAGTTTGGCATTTAAATTTGGCAGAAAAATCAGCGAGACTGAAACTGGGTTGGGGTTTTGAAAAATTAACACCAACGCACTAGATCAATACATTTATATCATTTGCAATATTAGGAATATCGTTTGTTTCTAGATCATAGGAATTTTATATTCAACCTAACTTTTGCTAGATGCCTTGACTTGTGCTCATGGCTCACAAGGTTTGACTAGGCTCATAGAGGTTGTATGTTCCCCCTGACTTTTTCACTAGTCTGTCTATGCTCACAAAGGTTGTACGTTCCCCCTGAATTTTGCACTAGACTGTCTATGCTCACAGAGGTTGTACATTCCCCCTGACTTTTTTCATTAGACTCACATATCATCTCGTTCATCCTGACTTTTGGTTTGAATCACAGAGGTTGTACATTCCCCCTGGATTTTGTCAATACCTCACAAGACTGGTTGATTCTCCAAATCTCCCTGGGTAGCCTCAAGGTGGCCCATATGGCCTCTCATTGGAGAATGACTGTCGATGCTGCCAAATTTAACACTGATTTACCACAGTATTGAAGGCATTCAATTTCTCTACCACTGAGTCTCCATCTCTCATCCTCGGGTTATATAGCTTCTTTCTGATGAACAGTTTATTTACTAGGGACTTAGACTGATAAAACTTCTCCAACTTATCCCATAAATATTTCGTTGTAGCTTCCTCTAACACATTCAATAATACTTAATCTGAGAGATGGAGTTGGATTTTGCTCTTCGCCTTCCGATCCAAATTTTTCCAATCATCTGTTGAAGATCCTGTAGGTGTAGTACCTGGATCCACCGCGATCCACTGATCTTTTTCCACCAATAGATCTTCCATCTTGAGCTTCCACAGCTCAAAAAAATTTCCATTAAACTTCTCAATATTTATTTTCGAATTGCTTGCCATTTCTTTTCACCTGAAAAATCAATACCACAGATCTCCTACTGTAACAAGGCTTATCACACACCCGAGCCAAATCCTTGACCACAAAGGCGTCCCCATGAAGCCAACAAATCTCTGATACCAAATGTAGATTTTAACCTTGTATAATATTTTATTGCAAACAGATTTTCAATAAAAGAACAGAAAAGACAAAATGGCAAATACACACATTACACAGAGATTTTTCCCCTGGAAACCCAAACCGGGAGAACCATCATATTCTATATTCATTCGTAGTGATACATTGTTTGCAATACAATATACATATAGGAGACAACGACATCCAAAACCCTAACCCAATGACCTGGATTAGTCAACAACCCTAATTCCTTAACCGAAAATAGAAAACCATCGGCAAAAACCATGTGCCGAAAAATTGCCCAACAATGGACACAAAAATCAAGGTGACATGAAAAACGAGGCAAAAATGCGACACATTTCTCATGGTTAAAAAAATTATTAGTCCCCCTGCCCCTAAACTCCCCTACGCGCCCGATGCAACGTAGCAGACACCAGATCTAGTGGTGCGAAGAATATAACACATACCCAACATCGTCAACCCTCCCATACTCCAGCTTGACAAGTCGCATAGTGTATTTGAGTAATTAATTGTTTGATATAGTGATCTTTGATGCACATGCTTAGGTGGCTCATTTATTGATTGGATTCACTTATCATGATGTTATGACTTGAGATCCTTGGAGGGTGTGCTCATTTGTCTTTGCAGGACCTAGTTGGTGGACAGTTTTGGGAGAACAAGCCTAGCTTGGGCTTCCATGGGGCTACAAACCCACAGGTTGGATGCCAAGGGCCCGCATGTTGGATAAGAAAAATAAAACTTGGAAGGCCTTGATATTGACTTGGACGACATATCCTATCCCCCACATGCCAAACATTTTGCCTAGGAAAGGTAAAATGTCACTCCTAGAGGCATGACGACACGTAGGGGGGTTCAAGCTTGGTGGTGAGGCGCCAGTCATTGACACACAGACGTTTTGAGGAGGATAAGGTATTAACCATGAATAGATTGTCTACATGCTTGACATGTGTCCTTTGGAGGCCTGCCCATGCTTCTCCAACACCAATGACCTCTTCCAAGTGGCAAAACCTCCCCTAAAGGGGAGACATCCATGTAAAATTATGGTTTATTTGTGAAAAAATGAAACTTTAGATGAATTTTTTAATATTACTTTGTTAAAGGGGGGAATATTAGGGTTTTTTACACCTAGTCTTGTGGTTTACCCCTTAATTTGTGGACAAGTCACCTTGGTGACATTTTGTATAAATAAGAGATCATAAGATCTCATTTTAACATAACTCCCCCTCATTGTGAGAAGTATTGGTTTGAAATTTTCGCTATCTTTGGAAAATTTGTCTCTCTTAGCTCTTGTTTATGGTTATTTCTTGATGTTATGGTTGATGGGAATGATGCGCTAGCTTGGAAGGCTTGTCTCTTGCTATTGTGGTGGATTATCTTGGCATTTTTCCTTGAATTGTTATGGTCTTTATTTTCATGCTATCATTTGTTTAAATTCAAGGTTATTGTTCTAGGAGCTAGGTTGGAAGTATAAGGGCATACACCCCCACCAGATTCTTCATCATTTTATGCTTCATCTTATTGGATAAACAAGGGTTTGCTAAGAGAAGTATAAGGGCATACACCCTCTTAGCTTAAACCCTAGCTAGAGAAACTTTCCTTGGGAAGTAAAAGGTCTTACACACCCAAGGAGGTAGCTTCTCTAGATCTTTCTTTTCATGACCCCATTAACCCAATAAAATATTGCATTGGGAAACATGATTTTAGGTCATTTTTACTTCTTGCAAAGTGGATTGTATTCCCTGTGCCTTGGGCACCTCACAGCCACTAAGGCATCCCCATCATGGGGATAATTCTTTCTGCTGTTATAAAATTACATATCCAGCCATTAGGGTTGTAGAAACCCTAACTCATTTGCTTGAATAACTCCCTTATCAACCATTGGATTTTGCTCAAAGTTTGCACACTTATTCTTCTTGGTCTAGCGCACTTTTTGGAAAAGTTTGAGGGGATTTAAGTGGATGATTTTATTGATGTAATACATTGAATGTTATAGACATAAGGCTGATGTAAGTTGTTGCAGACAAGTGTTTACAACAACCCTATCTTTTTATGCTAGAATTTTGATTTTTCATCTTGAGTTTAGTTAGTCATTAACTAGTCTTTCTCTTGTATTTTCTACTGGATCTATAGAATTTATTGAGAAGCTTATAGTACCATATTATTTCTGATATATACTATTATATATTGCTGCAAATTAGGGACAACAAGCTTAACTTGTTGATCCAACTAACATACATCATTGCAAAGTGGTTTTTCTTGTGTCTCGGGCAGGTATTTCACCATTTGCAGGTCACTCAACATACTTGGAAACCCTTGGACCTTACCACAACTTCATTCCATATATTTTACTCCACTTAGACTTGACCTCTAGGGGATTCATTTTCATCTCATTCCCCTAGGGTCGTTGGGATCGCCTCCCTAGAGTGACCTAGTCGCCCTTGAAGTGCAAGACCTGCATTGAGGTGACATTGGGTGTAGGATTCCCAAGTTGTAGCACTTGCTTTGTGGATGGGTCAGGATTTTCCAAACCTACAACTTGTGTTACAACAGGAAGAAATCCATGTCTATTGGATGACTCTTGCTTAGATCCCCAAAGGCGTCCTAGAGAAAGTAAGGAAGCTATGCTTTAAATATTTATGGGTTGGCTCTAAGGATCAGTTTTCTATTCACGGGGTAAAATGGGAATCTTTGGTTTCTCTAAAAATGCTTGGAGGATGGGGATTAAAGAACATCTTCCTTTTCTCAAAATCCTTGGCGACCAAATCTAGTTGGAGATTGATTTCATCTGAAATTTTGTGGACGAAGGTGGTTATTCACAAATATATTTTCTCAAATTCATTGGAAGAATGGATTAGGAGCCCATGTAAAGAGAGAACAAACAGCTCAATAATTTGGAAGGCATTCATAAAATCCTTTCATGTGGTCAAGGAAGTCCTATCATGGAGAACAAGGAATGGTGCTAAGGTACGAATTGAAACAAACCCATGGCTAGGTAGTGGGGTCAATCATCTTCTTCCCATTTCTTTGATCTGTCAGCTGCACAAACAAGGCTTTCATCATATCAATCAGATAAATGATCTGGGGTGTACTACTATTTGGAGACAAGAATGGAAGGATTCAGTTCAACTAGGTTTGGGGCAAGCCTTCTCCGATCAATGGGCCAATTAGATAAGAGCACTCAAAGTAGCTCATATTCGTATAATGGAAAGGGAGGATGAACTTGTCTGGAAACATGCTCTTCATGGCATCTACACTCCGAAATTAGGATACACATAGCTCAACATTGATATCCAACAAAGGGAGCCTTCATGGTGGTGGAGAGGCCTTTGGAAGTTCAAATGCCCCTTAGAATATTTCATTTTTATGTGGTGCTTGATCGAAAATAAAATACCCACATGGGACATGATGAAACGTAGAAATTTGGAGGGTCTAGGATGGTACTCTTTATGCAAAGTTGATGAGGAAATGGTGACCCACCTTTTTATCCTTTTCCCCTTTATTAAACAAATTTGGAAAGAGTGCTCAAAACATTGGTTCAAGAATGCACCTAGCAGAGACAGACAGTTGAATAGGCCCGACGGGTCTGGGTTTCAAAATCCAAATATCGAAGCATCAAGGCTCTATCGTTGGTCATCAATTGGGGAGGCTGGCTAGCTAAGAATTCATCCATATTCCAAGATAGGCCTTTCCTCCTGGACATTATAGCGGTACAAGGCCTTAGAATCTTATCTCATTTTCCCCATGAAAAATGGATAACCATAGTCTAAATCATTTAGGAAGAACAAGTGGACTCATCAAGGTCGTGGGCCTTCTTTGATGAGGCCTCACAAAACATCAATCATCAGTGTGAAGGGGGAGCAATGCTCCATTTATTGGATAGCCACTTTTTTAAACTTAAAATGGGATTGGGCCCTGACACAAACAATTATGCATAGTTGATGGAACTAAAACTATTGTTGCTTTTTGCAAGGGAAAAGGGAGTAAAATCTCTCTAGATTTTTAGAGACTCAATGATAGTCATAAAATGGACCAGGAAATCCCATAAATTTCACAACATTATGTTGCTTTCTTTTCAGAATTGTGGACTCGTTTGATTCTTTCTCTTTGTGGAATGTCTACAAGGAGCATAACTCGGAGACTAATTTGCACTCTAAAGCAGGCTACAATTGGATTTTGGGAAATGGTTGATCTCAGAAAGAAAAGATGGAACTCATTATGAGTTCTATCAAAAGTCGTTTATTGATCCACAAGGCCCCCTGACACCTCCTTATAGCTATTCGTGCTTCTCTTAGGGTCCTCTCAGCATCATCTGATGTGATTTTTAGCTTATTTATTTTTCTAGCGAGTGGTCATTATCAGATTGTAAATTTGTTGGCTTGTGATTATGGAGTCTCAAGTTATGTAAAACTTTTGGTCGATGTATGACCCTGGTTGAGTTTTTTGTTGCTCTCCTCTCCTTTTGGACAATAATTTCCATTGGAACCTCTTTTGATGAGGGTTTTTTTTGGAAAATTTATTGTTGTTGATGTTGTTTTTGTGCCCCTACACAGGGCTAAGCAAGTTTTTCCTTTCGGCCTTTGGGAAAAATACATGTTATTTCGATGTATATACTAGTATATATAACGACATATTATGTTGATATATATACTAGTATATATATCGACATATAATGCTTAGGCCTTAATCTTTTGTAAGGGTTAGGGGTGATAAGGAAAGGGACTTGGGGGTTATGTGAATTAGCACTTATAAGGGTTAAGGGCTACAAGTATTGTGATTGGGATTTAAGTGATAATATTTTAATATGATATGGGTTAGTGATTTTAGTGATGAAAAGCTTATAATGGCTAGTTATTAACAATTGGATATTTTGTGTAAGATCCCCTCCCAAGACTGTTGATATGTTTTTGTGTTTATTATATTTCATACCTCTTGTTCAAGATAGTTTCACAAGGGATCCACAATAGTTTGGCACGTAAATTGGGTTTTATTGCATTCAATATCAAAAAAGCAGTAGTTACATTTAATTGCAAAAGATGACAATCACATACAAGCTATAAAATCATAAATAACTAAGCAATTACAATCGGATATATTCATTCTTCTAACCTATGATTGTCCTTAGAAATTTCTAGCTCCTTTCACACTATGAAAACTCCCTTTTTGGGATGGTACGAGTTGTTGGGAATGGTAACGGCCCACGGGAAAAATAAATATGATGATGGAAACTATCTGTAATTAAATGACCCCCTTAGAGCCTCCTTTGAAGACCCCCATGACAGCAATAAGTGGCACGGCCCTTCTGAAAGACCCCCACGATCAACAATATGTGGCATGACCCCCACTTAAAGACCACATGATCTACAATTAATGTCACAGCCCCCTAGAGAGATCACATAAAATGATAACAAAGGGTACGAACAAGGGAGAATAGCAAAGATGAATTATACCTACTTGACCTGCACTAAAACGATCTTCCCAAAGCACCCACGACCTTTGGAAATGTCCCACGACTTGGAAAATCGTGCACCTTCTTTATTCACAATGAATCTATTGAAAGATCTATGTGATCTCTCCTTCTTGATCAGCTAGGGTGGATCAGTTTCACCACCGAACCTAATCGCTCAAGGGTTCCAGTCCCTAGAGACAAAAATCTAAGAGAGCTCTCCAAAATACAATTTGAGAAAAATAATCATGAATAATGAGAAAATGAGGTCCAACCACACTTTATGTACTCTCTTTCCTTTTCTACCCAATTAAATAATATAAAGTGACTTTATAAATTATTTCTTCAATATTTTTCCCAGGGTCACTTTTCCTGTCTTTTAATTTAATTATTCAATGTCACCATTAATATGTTTTTTCGCCCAAATGACATTAAATAATCAAATTAATTAATTCCCTTGCACCAACTATAGCATATGAGAATTGAATAGGCTATTAAGTCCTCCTAGGTTGATCAATGGGAAAGGGACATTACAGTCCTCCCTTCCCGAGATTGCTTGTCCTCAAGCAACTGCAAGTTAGGGTGTTGCAAAATCTAATATCATTCCCACATAGCATCCTCCACTGGTAAGTCTCTCCACCTAATAAGATACTCTCTTATCACTCTGCTCCTCAATCTCCTCTCCTTGACATCCAGAGTCTCCTAAGGAATCAATACCAACTTCCCCTCCTCATCCAGCGAAGGCAACTTTGTTGAAGTAGTGACATGTTGTCCCAATGCCTTCTTGAGGCACGACACATGAAAAAAATTATAAAACTTACTCCCCTCTGGAAGCTCAAGCTCGTAATCTTCTTCCTCAACTCTCTGGATTAACCTGTAGGAACCATAAAATCTTGGTTTTAACTTTTCTGCACCACTTTTCTCCAATGAAAATTGTCTGTATGAATGCAACCTCGAGAAAACCAAGTCTCCTACCTCAAAATTGCGCTCCACCCTGTGTCTATCTACATATTTTTTCTACTAGTTCCTGGGAAACCTACAGATTATACTTGAGAATATTAAGGATATGTTTACTCTCATGTGTCCAATATTTGGCTTTGGGATCCCTGTTATCCCCAAACGCCAAATACACAAATGAAGGAGCATCATAGACATACAATTCTCGAAACAGGGTCATACCAATGGACATATGGTAAGTGGTGTTGTAGAAATTCTCTCCTAGATGAAACCACTTAATCCATTCATTTTGTTTTCCTAACACATAGTTACACAGATACCCCTAAAATCGTTTGTTCACAATATATGTATGTCCATCTGTCTGAGCGTGGTAACTGGTATTAGGATTCAACTACGTGCCAACTAATCTGAACAGCTCCTACAAAAATGAATTGAGAAACCTATTGTACCAATCACTGACAATGAACTTAGGAAACCCATGGAGTCTAAACACCTCCTTGAAAAATAACTATGCCACAAGTGATGCCTTATACTCCGATGAAATCGCGAGGAAGTGCGCAAAATTGGTCAATTGATCAACAACTACATTAATGCAATCCCTGTGATACACCTTCGGTAGACCTGTGATGAAATCCATCGAGATACTTTCCCATTGTTGCTCTAGAATGGATAAAGGTTGTAGTAATCCTCCTAGATGAGTATGCTCTGACTTTTTCTACTGACAAGTCAGGCATTCTCTCACATGTCACAACACATCATCCTTGAGGCCCTTCCATGAGAACCTCTCTCTAATATTCCTATAGGTTTTGAAGTATCCAGGGTGCCCTGGCAATGGTGTATCATGAATAGCCCTCATAATATTCTCTTTAAGTCTGGAATCATGAACTAAATATATTATGTCCTTGTATAATAGCCCTCATAATATTCCATAATATATTATGTCCTTGTAGTATATCCCTCATAATAGTCTAGAATTATGAATAGCCCTCATAATATTCTCTTTAAGTTTGTATTTTTCGTCTTGAATGTGACCATCCATCAACTCAAAAGAAAACTTATTCTTGGAATATTCCACCTGAAGGTGGGACTTCCAATCAGTTGAAACCTCTGTAAGGGAACATGCAGTCGGTTTCCTAGAAAGGGCATCAACAATAATATTTTTCTTTCCCTTCACATATTTATTGTCAAAATCGTAAGTTTGTATCTTGTTGACCCACTTATGTTGTCTCTCATTTAGATCCTTCTATTCTAGTAAATATCGTAGACTAGTGCGGTTAGTCCTAACTACAAATCTCCCACCTACCAAATATTGTATGAACTTTACCAAGGCATGCATAATGGTGAGCATCTCCTTGTCGTAGATGGAATAGAGTCTCTTTGGTCCCCACGGCTTCTGAATCTCAAATGTTATCGGATGTTTTCTCTACATCAAGACAACTCATACACCCTCACCTAAAGCATCACACTCAAACACAAATTGTTGAGTTAAATTGGGAAGTGTCAATATTGGGCATGTGCTCATCGCCTGCTTGAGCTTATCAAATGCCTTCTAAGATTCCCCTATCCACTTAAAGGCTCCTTTCTTCATGACATTTGTCAAGGGTGCACCCAAGTACGAAAACCCCTTAAAAAAAAACCTATAAAAAGTGCACAATCAATAAAACCCATGAAACTTTGTAAGGGTCTTAGGCAGTGGTCAATCCAATATGGCATGTATCTTCTCCCGATACACCTACACACCCTATGCACTGAGAACATGGCCCAGATACAAAATCTATGTCATGCCAAATTCACATTTTGACACCTTAGCATATAAATATTGCTCCCCCATACTTCTCAATACCTCATCCAACTACCTTAAGTGATCCTCCCATGTCTTGATGTATACAAGGAGATCACCAAAAAACACCAAAATAAGCATCTGCATCTGCTTGTTGAAAATGTGGTTCATGCAAGACTAGAAAGTAACAGGCGCATTGGTCAACCCAAAAGGCATGACCAAGAACTCATAGTGCCAATAATGGCACCTGAAAGAAGTCTTGTGAACATCTTGCTCACTGGCCCTGATCTGGTGATATCCCGGTTGAATATCAATATTTGAGAAATATATTGCTCCATGCAATTCATCCAACAACTCATCGATCCTAGGAATATGATATATGTTTTTGATATTTTTATTATTCAGAGCACGGTAGTCAATACACATCCTCATAGTTCCATCCTTCTTCTTAACAAAGACCATTGAAGAAGCGAATGGACCGGAACTGGGTCCGATATGCCCCATGTCTAATAACTCCTGTATTTTCTCCTCCAAATATGATTTCCATCCACTTCACCAAAACAATCTTTGGAGTACCATTGGCCATACCCATTGGAACCATCTTCTTACCATCATTTCCTTGAATTTCAACTCCATTGTTTGGTATTGATAGCATGTTTTACCAAGGAATAAATCCACTAAACACCCAATACGACATTAGTGTATACCAGTTCAACTATGTAAAAGTCATTTATTACCGTGTAGTTTCCCAGTGCCACATCCAACCATGGAACCTTCTATGTGCATGTCATATTGTACCCATCAGCTACCACTACACTAAATCCCTCAAAGTCTTCTGCGGGAATGCCTCTCCTTACCACTAGAGATGAGTCAATGAAGTTGTGGGTTGCCCCACCGTCAATCAAAATTGTGAAATGTTGTCCCTGTAATACTCTACAGATTTTGAAAGTGTGAAATCTAGGAACACCTGATAGAGTGGCAATAGTCCCACCCTTAACCTCCTCATGTGGTTGCTCATCATCCAGATTGTTGTGCTCGTTTCCATGTGCCTATCCTACTTCCTCCTCCCCATCACTATCTGAAAGAACCTTTGTGTAATGCACCTTAGCCTTACCCATGCACCTGTGACCAGTTTCCCAAGGCTCCTTACAGTTTAAATAGAGTTTCTTACTTCTCAATTCTCCATGAGCCTTGTCATCCAACTTATCTCTCTCGGGCCACTCCTTATAGAAGGGTTTCTTGTCTTTTTCTTTTTAGGAACGAATGGTTTATAAGGAAATTTATTCTTTAGGACTGAATACTCCATGTCTCATGCTTTAATGATAGCATATTGTAGAGATGTTGGTTTGAAGGCCTTAATCCAACCACAGAAGGGCTTAGATAGTCCTTCAATGAAAATAATAATCAACCTGTGCTCCGACGTATCTGTCACCGTGATTGTGATCCTCTGAAACTCTGAGATGTAAGCATCCACTGTCCCAATCTTCTTGAGTTGTGCCTGCTCTCTGAAATGAAACTCTTGGTCCTTCTTATCAAATCATTCAATAAGCCTATGTGTGAATTCCATGTATGAGGTAATACTATCATGCCCCAATTTGACTAGCCCATGGTACCACCACTCGTGAACCTCTCCATCCAAATTCAATGTAGCATATATGATGGCCTTTGTCTCCAACATAGGATTGAGTTGGAAATATGTGTCCAACTTCTAAACCCAAGCTCTGGCAATGCATTTGTATGATCCATCAAAGTAAGGGATAGACAATTTTCCAACCTTCTGATGAAGATCCCAAATTTTTGGGCCCCTATTGTAATCCCTTGGTCTATTCCTATACTTAATGGTACAAAAATCCTATAAATACATAGTTGCATGAAATTCCTCACCAAGAGCATGATACTCCCTCAAATAATTAGTATATCCTTCACCTAACCCTTGTTATCCATGATTCCAGCTTGTTTTCCTTATAAGAACTGAGGTAAGAGAGGTAAGTCACTCAACTAGTTTTCCAAGTGTTATTCTATGTTGTGGTATGAGCATTGCTCCCTTCGGCAAGATTTTCATTGTTACCATTGTTTCCAATAGTCCCTCCTGAACTATTATTGCCATCATTGTTTTGGTTCCCTATATTATTTGTTATAAACTAGATGAGAAGTTGAATCAACTGTTGTTTCCCCCTTGCAAGGTCATTCAAAATATTCAGAGTGCTACACTCCACCGGTTCATTCATGTCCCCCATGTTTTCCTCTTCTTCTGACTCTGAGTGAAATATGTTATCATCCCCTATCTACCTTCTATATGTGATATATTCCATGTCTTTCATATATATTAAAAAGCATGCAACTCATAGCATAATAGGAATACCAATTGTGATACCACTGTAAGATCCCCTCCCAATATTGTTGATATGTTTCTGTGTTTATTATATTTCAGACCTCTTGTTCAAGATAGTTTCACAAGGGATCCACAATAGTTTTGAACATAAATTGGGTTTTATTACATTCAATATCAAAAAAGCAACAGTTACATTTAATTGCATAATATGAAAATCACATACAAGCTATAACAACAAAAATAACTCAACAAATACAATCTGATATATTCATTCTTCTGACCTGTGATTGTCCTTAGAAATTTGCATCTCCCTTCACATTGTGACAACTCCCTTTTTGGGATGGTACGAGTTTCTAGGAATGGTCACATCTCACAAGAAAAACAAAGATGATGATGACAATTATCTGTAATTGAATGGCCCCCTTAGAGACACACCAATATGAAATAGATGACTCGGACTCCTTTCAAGACCCCCATGACACCAATAAGTGGCACAACCCTTCTCAAAGACCCCCAGGATCAACAATATGTGGCACGGCCCCTCTTAAAGACCACACAATCTGCAATTAATGGCATGACCCCATGTAGAGATCACACGACTTGATAATAAAGGGTGTGTCCAAGAGAGAAGAGAAAATATGAATGATAGATGCTTGACTTGCACTAAAACGGTCTTCCCAAAGCACCCATGACCTATGGAAATGCCCCAGGACTTTGTGAATTGTACACATTCCTTCTTCATGATGAATCTAGTAAAATATATGTGTGATCTCTCCTTCTTGATCAGCTAGGGTGGGTTAGTTTCACCATCGAACCCAATCACTCAAGGGTTTCATTCTCGGGATCCAAAAAGCTACAAGAGCTCTCCAAAATCCAATTTGAGAAAAATAATCTTGAATAATGAGAAAATGAGCTCCAACCTCACTTTATATACTCGCTTATCTTTTTTTCCCATTTAAATCATATAAAGTGACTTTATAAAGTCTTTCTTCAATATGACTTGAACCAACAAGTCATATGACTTCCCTTCAAAGAACTCACCGCAACACTTAGGAAATGAAAGAACTCAAAACCAACCATACCTTTCCCAATGAAATTCTTAGTTGCACCCATGGTTCAAGTCTGTTGTCTGGGGCCTTCACTTGCTCAAGCCACCAACTCTTCGCATGAACTCCCCTCAATCATCATTCACAACTACACAAACCTGCATAGAAAATTCAATGTGATACAAGGCTAAGTCCATCTGTCCACTTCAGAAATACATCTAAGTCCCAAACTTCCCATGCAACCAACCGAACTCACCTCCAATGTCCATCCATATATGCACCTTGACTGCTTCCACTTCAAGGCACCATGCACACACCATTCGACTGCTAAGCCATATTGCTGCTAACTAAATATAATAACTCTGTGAAGATATACCTCATCTGAAGGTTGCGGTTGACCCACTCAACCAACAACCCATCTCAACTCAACTGTTGTTCTCGGTGATGCATGACACAAAGATGTCATGATGAAAATTTTCCCAACCAAATTCCTTGTTGTGAAGCTAATCCAAGTCGCCCAACTCACCCAAGTGCTTCAACTCATCACATGGCCATCTACCCTATCTCAAGTCTTCTCAAAGGTGCATCCACTTCATTGCAAACCAAAACTACTCCACTTTTATGATCACCCTTCTATGATCATTGATGCAATCAACCTCTACAATCACTTCTGCGATCAAATCTGTGATAAGTCCTACATTCATCCTCCTTGCACAAGTGCCTTGTTTCACCACAAATCTTCCCATGATCTTCTCAAGGTGTACGCACATGTCTGGCACTTACTTCTGTCTCAAATCAAACCAACCAATTATGTGCCCATAATATCTCTATGAAAGGTCATTCCACCTTATCAAACCTTTACAAATTATGTGCCCAAACTCTCTTCACAACAAGGTGCTTTGACACCATTGTTCTGATTGTAGTAGTGGTGAAGAGCCAAATTTTCTCTGATACCATCTATCATTGAGATAGTGGTGAAGAGCTAGCCAATTTTTTCACCAAAATAAGCTCTAATACCATTTATCATGAAGGTGACATAGTGGTGAAGAGATTACCCAACTATATTCTAAGTTTTCTCTAATACCATCTGTCACATCCCCACAGGATGCATGAATGAATCTTGTGATCGTTCACCTCTTGAGGGCATGTGGCACCGCGACGATTCTCACTTGGTTGCCTGGAAACACCAAGGATACTTTATCCAGACTATGCCTCTTCACCTGGAGCATACCCATACTCCATTCTAAGCTATGGGCGAGTCACACTCCTACTCTATTGCAACTCACTTGTATACTTAGACAATTCATTAATAGATTAACACTAAATCATTTAAGCATACATCCATGAACATGAAAAACAAAGATAACACGTGTGGAACAAACAAGAGACACACAGATATATTGTGGGTGGAACAATACATGCCTAACACTTGGCTAAGTCTTATTATTATGAAACAACTACAATATGAGCACTATTGACTCAATGTACAACTTGGTAAGAGTCCCACAACTCACTTCACCTCACCAAGAAACTGATACACAGATTCGTCACCCCAAGACTCGTTTGTCGCAACAACTTCTTCAACTCATGCGGTGCACCCCAAACGTGCACCCCACATAATCATTGTCTCTTCTCTATCGTGAGACTTCACACAGACCTATGGTTCAGTCTCATAGCATGCCTCACCTAGACCTGCGACAAGACTTTCCCAAACTCTAAAGTCACCTTGCCTACTACTAGACTACACACAAAGAAGGTCGCCCCAATTTTGTCCATATAATTACCTCAAGACAACACAAGTCCTTCCATGTAGTGTGACTTGGCTCCTTGAGGGAGCTCTCCCCTCCTTGTCTGAATCTGCATCGGAAGTTTGGTGTTGATCTTTCTCTCCTCACTATGCCTTCTTGGTTGTTCACCCTTATTCTTGTATATGGACTCCAAACGTCACCTTTCTGAATCATCATGTTCTTTGGGTATGTCGTGCCCCTTCCTGGACCAATGCACCCAAACGAACCAATGTGCCCATTCACAGACTGACATGCCCAAATGAGCCCATGCGCTCGTAAACATTCACGTCCCTTGGGATTGATCTGCCCCAACCTTGGGCATGATCCTTGTGTCGGCGCACCCCAACCTCTTTGGTGTGCCCGACCTTGTGTGCTCCATGTCGATCCGACTCATCTTCTAGCCCTACATGTCTCTTCTCATGGTCACTTCCTCCCCATGCTTTGCCTCATGCTTCGGCAAGCCCCTTAGCATGTCTGCACGCCCAAGGTGCCCACTTGCCCAACTAGTGTGATTCTTGGGTGTCAAAGCAACCCTAAATTCCTTCTCCTTGAGGACTTGGGCAAGGGTGCCCATGCCCTTCTAGCCAAGGAGGAACACTTTTCATCCATAAACTCAAGGGGTAACCCCAGGAGTTTCACCCAAACAAGTACTCTTTTTATTACTTCCATCTTGGGATCAAAAAATGTAGTCTATGATTGTATAAAAAAATACAAGGTTTCCCAAAACCATTGGCCCTTAAGGATTATGTGAGTATATTCCATTAGCTGCAATTTAAGCTTGAACCATCCTTGAGATAGCAGGTGAAATATAGGACCATAACTTAACAAAGGAGCCTAGAAATATTGAATCCAATTATTTAAATTAAGCTCAAAGATGTATCTTCCTTGGAATTTATGAATAAAGGATTTTTCTAAAAATTCTTGGATTTTCTCCAAACAAACATCTTCTTCTAGTACCAATTTGATCTTTTATTTTGTTTTCCTTGATCACCCTACATTCTCGCTTCACCTTGGCTCCCTCTGCAACTGAGTGTGTTAATGGCTTACCCAACACTTCCCCACACAAAGAATCCAAGTATATATTATTGTGTATGAAACCCATGCCACCATAGAAATGTGCCACCTTCATTCCCGGATTTGGGTTACTAGAGATGACCTTTACCTCCTATACAAAATTAAGTGGATCATTAATTCAAAGTGTGGGAGTAAACAATGATCTATGGGTAATCCTACCAGAGGTAAAACACTTGACCCTTTGATAATCCCAATGAGAAATCCACCCATTACATATCGTTCCCCTATATTAGCATATGTGTGTGTCTGTGCGTGCACATGCTTGTGCATGCATGTACACACACACACATGTATGTATGCATGTATGTATGCATGTATGTATGTATGTATGTATACACACACATGTAATATATACATACATACATGTGCGCACACACACACACACACACACACACACACACATATATTGGTAATTTTATTCCATCATGTGGTGAAAAATTACATCTCATACTAGCCCTTTCATGTTGTCTTCATCAAGTTTTGTGGCTTGGTCTGTCTTTACATGACTATTTTTGTTGATATTGAACATGTTTTTTAGCCATAAATGGAAAAAAATATACAAAAAATCCAAAAAGCAAACATGTGTGGGAGACATTCCTATCTCAACCTTAAAAGTTTCATATAGGGACTGTCCTATAGACAGAGTACATGTAGTCTTGGATCCTCAAAAAATAAATGAATAGGGAAGTTACAAAAATATAGGATTAAGTGATGTGTAGCTCCCTACCAAAGCTATGACCAAGTGCATATGTGGAAACTAGGATCAACTTCCCCTTCTGTTGATGCAGGAAAAATTTCCTTCAATGGACAGGGGTACTCCCCAGTATAAAGTCCCAATTAGATCTCACACCATTTGGTATAGGAGACCCATCTAGATTTTGGCTCAGCTACCATTACCGAAATGAATGGGTATGGAGTGATTGAAATGCAAAAAATGTGGTGTGCAATATGAACTAACCTAAGTACAAAAAGTAAAATTATTCTAACCTATCATAGCTAGGAGCAAATTTACGATGTAAATAGATGGTCAAACCACCAATTTCTTCTTGCACTTTAGAAACAATTAGTTGTTAAAGAAAAACATAGATTTGTAATACATGAATAATATAAATGCATTGATTGGTTTGAAACATCAAGATTGTTCAGAACTATATATTCATAAACTCAAAACAACACTATCAAAAAATTCATAAAATGCAAAGCTATAAAACTCATAGAAGAATATTTTATCAAATGAAAAATGTAACCTTACAGTAGTGAGGATGACAATACAAAATATTGAAATAGTTCATGGAAAGCACATCACACAACACCAATTCACTTCTCCTCCAAAATGGACTTCATGACTTCTTCTCATTAAAAATTTCAGAAGTAATTCTAAAAGTTACAAAATAGTAAGATCCCTTTCAAAATGGTGCTCTTGTGTAGATATAATCAATGAGATGCAACTGCCTTTGAGACTTCTTGACTTCTCATTAGTAGTTACAACTCTTGGGCTTCCCTAATTTGTCTTTTCCTGCTTTATACATTATACATTATAACTTAAATAAAAATATTACACACATCCCTCAACTTTATCTTTGAATCATGCAGTCCACACTTCATGATAAGAGGCGGTTCTAATTACTCTTTTAAACAGTAGGTATTCGAATGCGACTTCATATCACCTTCATATGTGGTTGCATCTTGGGACAGGGTGTCCATGTCATTGTTCAGTGTGACCAAAAAGGAATTTAGTAAGTTATTTTCTTTAGAAGGTATTGCAATTTGTCTCTTTAACACAGCCTTAGTAACTCACCGAGCCATCCCCATGGATATCATTCTTGAATGAAAGTTTGATTCCAGTTCTACAATGACTTCCTTTGTTGGTCTTGGCTGGCCCAGATCTACAATTTTGGGAAACTTTCATCTTTCAGTCAATTTTTTCATATTAATAGCATGAAGGCATTTGCAATGGCATAGTGAATTTGATATTTCTTTCTCGAGTTATTCCCCCTTATTTTGGAAATTGGAGATTGTTGCATAGTTAAACCTATTTTCTTTCTTATTCATTCTAGGGAGTTCTTGAGGTGCATCTAGATTTTCTTCTGTCCACTTTTTCAAACTATCCATACCTACAAGAATTCCTTGTAGCTTTGTATTTTTTGTCTTTCCTTTGTCTTCCATTGCTAATAATTGTGTAGATAGATCTTGGAAATACTTTAGGTTGGTGTATATTTGTTTTAAAGTAGAATTTAGTTCCTCTTGTGATTCAGTTGCACATGCTCTAAATTCAAAGATAATGGCTCTATCTCCTTTGTAGTATCTCACCTCTTTCTTTATGATTATGACCTTGACCTTATACTCCTCAATCTCTTTAGCCATGTATCTAATATTTTGTTTGGAGGCTTGAGTGAACACTACTCTTGTTGAGGCTAAGGCTACTAGATATTCATGAATAATGGTGTATCTATGGTCACAGCTAGCATTGGAGCACTTGGAATGGGAAGTTTCTTCAAAGATTGCTTAACAATTCTACCTTTAGCCTTGTCAAATATACGACAATTAACGTTAGCTACTCTATCGGACTTGAAAGGAGTAAATGATCCCAATCCCACCTTTCCTAGAGGAAAATGGAATTTGGTTAAAGTAGTACCATAATTAGATTTAGATGTCCTAGTCTCCATATGCTCATTGATCTTGAGCCTCGTGTTATGATTTATTGTCTTCTTCTTCCTTCCTTTGTATTTCTTCTTCTTCCTTCCTTTGTATTTCTTCTTCTTCTCTCTTCAATTTATCTTCATGTTCTTTTCTTATCCTCATTTTTTCATGTTCTTCTTATTCTTTCCTCTTCCTCTTGGCCTCTATTGTTGCCTTGGTTGTAGCTTCTTGTTCTTGTTGAAGTCTCAATGCTTCAACTTCCTTCTCAATTGCTACCTTAGCTGCAACTTCTTTCTCAACTTTCTCCTTTTCCAACTTGTCCCCATGTTGGGAGCTACCTTTCATCCTAAAAAGGATTTAATCATAGTTAGTGGCCCTTTTGTAGATTTATTCTTCCTTCCATGTTTCAGATTCATAGGGCCATTTTTAATACACCTAGTTTGACCTCAGTTGTATGTGTATATGTACATATGTTATATAGGCTAGTGACCTACTATGGTGTTTGGGCTAGAGAGCTTGCATGCTGAAAGGTCGGTGAGCCTGAAATTGTACATTGTAATCACGCTCATATATATTAATAAAATTCATTATAGTTGCAAACCAATTCAGACAAAAGATTATGGGGGATAAGACTTCATGAGAGGGAAAGGGGGCTAAGGGATGAGCCAAGAAATACATTGAATTAATCCCAATTCCTTGTTGGTTTTAAACCTTAACAATATAGCAATGCACATACATATTATTTATAAAATAGAAAGAAAACAATATTAATCAAACATACTATTCATAAATTTACCCTAGAAACCCTTAGCTGGGATAACCAACAAATGTTTATAGCCGCACCTCTAACTCTCATTATATTAACTTCACCATTTACAAATATAATATATATGATTCTACAGCATCCAAAACCTTAATCCATTGACCTGGATTATATTACAGCCTTAATTATGTAACCAGAATTAGAAAACCATGGGCCAGAAAACTATGTGCCAAAACTACCCAAAACGGATGCAAAAAAAAACCAATTTTGTTTTTGCCTACTAACCC
>JZKD02S1828092.1:509908-547945 GCA_000966675.3 Picea glauca | reverse complement strand
CAATGACCCGCCCAACACAATGTACAATGCATGGGGATAATCATGCAAAGAATATAACACATACCTAACATCCTCCCATTTGTTGTTTTATTTTCATACAAGGGACCCAAGGATTATAGAATCAACAATTCAAGGCCTCAATGCCCATTACTTCTCTACACCAAGAGAATTTGTCAATGAATTTGCAATATTCTTCAAATTTTCCACCTTCACAAATAGAACCTTCTTGTATTCAACCATGTCTCTCACAAAGTGATATTAAACATCAATGTGATTTCTATTAGAATGATAAGACGGGTTCTTTTCCAAAAATATTGCACTATGAATATCCCCATCTAACCTTACAACTTGTTGTACAAACCCCCAATACCTTAACACAACCTCTTGTTGACCTATAGGTATTGGTCAAATATTATGCAATTTTCCTTGTATTTTCCATTCCTAATTTTCCTCCATACTTGGAAAAATTTGAGATCATTGTGTGTTCTTAACACATTACATTACTATGCCTAACTTTCGCAACCCGCATAACACTCACTTAATTTTCATGGCCTCCATTATCCACTATCCACACTTAGAATTTTTTTGAAAGTGGACATTCATCCACGGGTGTGGGCACTACCCTAATCACTCCTCCCCTCGTTGTCCCTCACCCTGTCGTCCCACTCATCCGCTTGTCCATGATCCATCCATATTGTGATCCCGATCATCCACCATTCCACTTTCATCGCTCGTCCCGATCATCCTCCCGTTACCATGTCATTTCACCATCTAGTCTTCTTGTTATCCCACTTATCCTGATCATCCGTCCATCCTGCTCATTCATCATCTCGATCGTCTGTCACCCCGTGATAATTTACATCCTGCCTTATCACATTTCCCAACATGAATTAAATGATTCTTTCTAGAAATTATCACCACTCGTATAGTGTTAATATTGTTATTAATGACAAGTTTATCGAGGAAACTTCCCATAAATTTTAATACAAATTATCATTTAAAATCCTTGAATTAAGAGATTTGGAACGTGTTAAAATGAACAAGTGTCTTTCTATAATAGTAATTTTAAAGGTTGTTGTTAAGTTTGCCACCTTGGCTAAATATGGCAGCTCGAAGAAAATAACAGTTTTACGAAGACAACATCAATATTTTGGGACGAGAAGACTTGATATTTCAGTGGTCACAGGTTTACGGGTATTATTCTACATTACCACCCCCATAAAATAATTTGAACGGGATTTGGACATATGGAATTGCATCAGTAGGGTGCGTGCCAAAGGTATATGATTTCAAGGAATTAATTTCAAGGTGTGTCAACAGGTTTGATAAGGAAAGGAGAATTGTTCAGTTACAGGGAGAATTGCACATCTCTTTAGCCCCCTCAATTTTTAAAAGGATGTTTAGACTCCCTAAACCGACCATGGTTTTCAAGAGTGTTGAAGCATAAGATTTCCTTAAGAGGAAGGAAGGAGGATTTGAACTTTTACAAGAATACCTTGAGGACCCGACAATTTGTCCTCAAGATCTCTCCAACATTCATGTATGTTCATTAAAGTACCCATACAGAGAAATGGCATGGTTATTCACCAGGATAATTGGATAGGAGTCCACGACTATTGTTCCCAATCTTGCTTTGTATATACTGTATTTTTCAATTCATGAGAACGTTATCTTCAACTAGTCAAGGATTATTTCAAGTGAATTATCTTTTCAACTGGGAAATTTTCGTAAAAGTAAAATATTTTACATGTCTTCATATTTGATTTTCGCAGTGACTTACTACCACGTGTTCAAGGGCCTACCCTTGGCCAAGAAGGTTAACTGTAAATTTGACCCCGTACAAATGTGGTACCATGCACTCTGGAAGAAAAAAGATGCATGTAACTTATATTAAGTGCACAATGCTTTTATCTCTTCTTTCAAAAGGTTAATTTATGGATCCAATACATCAAGATTATCATTGGAAGTTGCATATTTCTTAGTCGGAAAAGAAAGCTTTGAAGCTATGGAAAATTTTAGTATTATTAGACTCTATTGTTCACATGAAAAACCTTCATTCCTACCCTACTATGTTTCTGATAGATTATTTATAGTTGAGGTATGTAAACAATACAAATTTTGGGCTCACTTTTTTAATGAAAAAAGGAAAATACACTTTATCCCATCACCATGGAAGATTAGGGAAATAACTGTGAAAAGTATTTCCCATCTAGATGAAACCTCAACTCAATTTGACTTATTTAACCTCGAGCAAGCTAATGAGATCAAGGGTTTCAATCATAATCAATTATTAATGACCCACATGACATCAATAGGATATAGTGTGTCATTTTCCAAGACATTTTTATTTGGAGAAGACGAAGGTGACAGTCAAAACCCTCAAGGGTTACCTGTGGAAAAATTACAAGAAGATATTGAGACAATAGTCAGTACCAATGACCATCACAAACACCAAGGACAGGTTGCAAATGAGAGAAGTTCATAGTCCCTGAATATTTCCGAAAAAAACATCCCAACCAAAGGAAAACCCCAAATTTAAATTCAAGAACATAAAAAGTTTTCAATTGATAATTCTAATGACGGAGGAGAACAAAATCCTCCTAAGTGAAATCTTAAGAAGTCACACACACTCCCAATTGTCAATAAAAGGAAGAGAGGTACAAAAAAAGAGGGAGATGAAGACATACCTAGAAATGAAATTGGCTCGGAAGATATGGAACTCAACATGAATGTTGAAGAAATATAAGTTGTGGGTGAAGAACAGAGACTACAAGAAAGAAAAACAATTGAAAGAGAATTGGATACCCAAGAGGCAATTATATTTGAAGAGTCCCTTACCCTGCATCGTGCTACATTCATTATAAACTCAAGAAAGTTAGTCATTGAAAAAGTGAATTCAAAGAATAAGAAAATTTAAGAGAAATGGAATTTATAATTTGATTTTCAAGGGGTTCCACCCTCCAAAGACATGGAATTACATGAGGCCACAGGAGATGATTTAAAGTTTTCAATTGGAGATATAGAAAATGAAAATGTGATTCTAAAAGATAGAGTAAGAGAATTGGAAAATGCCTTGATTCCCCCACCATTCTTTTCCAGTCATATCACCATCATACAACCCTTGAAGAATTTGGAAGGAAGACCAGAATTGACCTCGAGATTGAAAGGAACATCAAGTTTGCTAGCTGCTATCGGGACATATGTCGGTGACAACATCCAAAAGAGAATGCCCTTGATTCTTGAAACTTGGGAGTTGGAAACCATTTTTTTCTCTTTGGCTTCGAGGATGACACAATTTAGGTAGTATCTTCAAGCAGACTTGAAAAACGATGAAGAATTTTATAAAGGAGCTATATCTACTTTTAGTAAAAGGGTTTCAAGCCTTAGTGAATTTCAATGAAAGGGAGAGGATTTGCCTTCAGCGATATGTTTAAAACAATTAAAGACATGTTGGCTCAAGAGAATTAAAAGTTTAAAATAAATGTTAGTGGAATGTGATGTCATTAGTGCAAAAAGGGTTGAATTATATTTCAATTTTATCGAGTTAGAACTAGTTGGGTCGATTGAAGACGTGGAGGACCCATATTTCATCATGAACTCAATACTTTTATCTAAAGAACAAATGGAAGAAAAGTCGGACTCCCTAAAACTTTCATCAACATAAAAGTTTAACAACCTGACTGAATATTCGAAGACAGAGGTAGAGAGTTGGTTGGTCCATTATCTAAACAAAAATGATGATATTGAAAATACCTTCCATCAACTCTCAATTGATTTTAAATATCTCGATAATAATTTTTTGATATCAAAGTTAGACAACAGATAATGGTTTCACCCATGATAGAATATATTGAAAATTGGTTAAAGATTGCTTTAATCAAAATAGCATAATCAAATCTAGAGAAAACGATTACAACCGGTCAGGCAGTTCCAGCCAAAGTAAGTATAAAAGACAATCCATCTAGCAAATGAATGGAAGAGAATCCCTCACTGTAAGTCAAGTGGTCATTTTTCATAATTTCCCATTCTTTATACTTCTCATTTAGAAATCATCTAGCTTATGTCTTTTCATTCAATGAAAACTCATAGCTGATTTCTAATTGCTTTTCTCTTTTTTTCCAAGTCTAGGATTTATTTTAAAGGTCCATGGGAGCCCCATCCCAGCTTGTTTGAACAAACACTTTTATTTTAATTTCACATTTCACTGTAAAACCAAAAAATTATTTTTTCAACTCCCGAGAGAACTATTTTGGGGCATACCTTTAATGATTTCTCATACTTTGAGATTTATGAGTATGAAATTTTTGGAGTGTGCTCATTATATTATTTTTTAGTTTTCAATGCAATACTCATCTAAAGTTCTTTGCATTGTGGCCTTGTATCTTTTTTGTCTTATGATATGACTAAATATTTCTTATATTATGATGGATGTGAGGATTATGCTAATCTTATATGATATGTCCATTGGATGTAGCTTGGGTGGTTAGGAGGAATGATTGTTACCCTCCCCACCCAGGTTCAATTCCTTGTGAGTGGCATGTTGTGCCCTTAAATGGGTCTATAAGATTCCCTTGTTGTTGAGCCCCAAATATTTCGAAAATACTCAGCCTCCCCATGTTCTCTCGCAGATTTCGAGGGGGGTTTCCATGGATGTAGAGAGCATTGAGATCTGGTGTCGTGAACCACATGAAAGAAAAAAAAAAAAGTGTTAATCTTATATGATAATTTTGTTACTTCTGTATAATATTGTAAATATATTATATTTTTGTCTTAAATAAAGTTCTTGGTCCGTTTCTCATAAATCTTTCTTTTGTGATTATGCTTTTTATTTAAAACTATATTTTCATAGTTCATTTTAGCAATAATAGAGGAGCGCCACCTCTTTAAAAATGCAGGGGGATTTATCCTTGTGAAGTTGTTAAGATTTTGAACAATCTGAACATCAACACCTCTATAACCATATAACTTCCTTACTCACAGGAGTTTCCATGTATTCAACTTTTGTAGTTGAGAGTGCCACTACATATTGTCTCTTGTTCATCCAACTGATTGCTTCTCCAAATAGGTTAAATGCATAACTACTTATAGATATTTTGTGATCCAAGTCTCCAACCCAATCCATGTCAACAAATCCATGTATGTCTAACACTCTGTCTACACTAGGTATTCCTTGGTAGAAAATAACATAATATGTAGTGCCATGCAAATACCTGAAAACCCTCTTTACAACTGTCCAATGCTCCTTCCTTAGTTTTTACATATACATTCTCAAAACTCCCATTGAATGTGCAATGTCTGGTCTAGTACAAACCATTGCATACATCAAATTACCAACAACACTAGCATAAAGAACACAAGATATTTTATCTTCCTCTTCATCTGTCTTGGGACACTGATCTGCAGATAACTTTACACCTACATGAATATGGACCTTGATTGGCTTACATTCTTGCAGATTAAACATCTACAATATAGTCTCGACATATTTCCTTCGATTCAACCAGAGTTTCCTTTTTTCCTAACCTCTTTTAATTTCCATGCCAAAAATAAAGTTTGCAACACCAAGATCTTTCATATCAAATCTAGGAGACAACTTAGTTTTTACCTCCTTGATAATTTCCTTATTATTTCCAATCAACAACATATTATCAACATACAAAACCACATAAACAAAATTATCACCAACTAATTTGAAATACACATAAGGATCACCAACTAATTTGAAATACACATAATGATCACCAATTAATTTGAAATACACACAATGATCATCTTTGCTCCTTGCGAAACCAAGCCCCAAAATATAAGTATCAAACTTTTGATACCACATCCTTGGAGATTTATTTAACCCATATAGGGACCTTTTCATCTTGTAAACCATATATTTCTTACTCTTCATTGCAAAACCTTCTGGTTGTTTCATGTAGATTTATTCTTTAATATTCCCATGTAGGAATGTTGTCTTCATGTCCATTTATTCTACTTCAAGATCAAAGCAGTAGCAACAGACAAAAGAAATATAATAGAATTCAATGTAACAACAATAGAAAAAATGTTACAAAAATAAATTCCCTCTACATAGGAATATCCCTTTGCTACTAGGTGAGATTTATACTTCTCCACTTTACCTTCTACATCCAACTTCTTCTTAAACACCCATTTTCTACCAACGAGCTTTCTTCCAACCAACAACTCAACTAGATCCCAAGCCTCATTTTTATCCAAGGTTGCCATTTCTTCAAACATGGCCTCCTTCTAGAGTTTACCATCCTTTGAATCCACTACCTTCATAATAGTTCTAGGATCATCATTAGTAATCGATAAAAAAAAACTACATAGAAAATTATGTGGAGTATGTAAGTTTTAAACCTGTGAAGTAAAGCAATGCATACAGATCCTTAAGCAAAATAGAAATTAATCAATGGCTCATATACACAGTACACAGAGATTTACGTTGGAAACCCTTAACCAAGAGAAAACCATCCTTCCTTGGTGCCGCACCTTTCAACTCTTCATTGTATTAATTTCACCATTCACAATACAATATATACAATATTTTAGGTATTATGTAGCTACCAAAACCTTAATCCCTTAATCTGGGATTAATTTAGAAAACCGCTAAAAATAACAAAAACCGTCGAAAAAAAAATTTGGGGGCACTACACGTAACTAGAGGAGACACCCCTAGAAAGTGATCGGCACACGACACATAAGGCAGAGGAATTTGGGATCGTCACACACAGTTGTCAAATCTAACATGCCCACACACACACATGCAAAGAATATAACACATACCCAACATAGTATACCTTTATGATTGCCTTCTTTTCTGAATTGATCTCCTTAATATCAGAGTATGAGGTTCTTCTTCTTCTTCCGATTCATGTTTTTCCATTGAGTCAGATTCTTCACCCTTCAACTCAAACTCTATTGTCTCTGGTTCTTTTTCCTTTGGCATAACTTCCTATTTGGGAACATCTTTAACGTATCTAAATACAACATCTTGACTATAAACATTCTTCTTAGTTTATGGGTTCCAAAGTTTATAGCCTTTTATACCATCTTTATAACTAATAAATATACGCTTTTCAACTTTATTATCCAACTTACTCCTATTTTCCTTTGGAATGTGTGCATAGGCATCACAACCAAACACTCTGAGATGTTAGATAGAGGGTTTCTTACCATGTGGATTTTTGTCCACCAATGCTAATGAGGGTGATCTATTTACTAGATAACATATAGTACCCATTGCCTCTGCCCATAATTCTTATCCTAACCTAACACCACTAAGCATGTTCCTCTCCTTTTCCATCAACACCCCATTCATCCTTTCTGCAACCCCATTCCGTTTAGGTGTGTATGGAGTAGTCTTTTTCCTTGCTATACCCGACTTCTTACAGAATTCCTCAAATTCATTCCCATAGAACTCTCCACCATTAGTGTAACACCCTTGTTTCCCCCAGCTTGTAATTATTCATGATTAATGATTTCCATGCCATGGCATGCAAACAATGTAAATGTATTATTGTTTAATTGTCACTACCAACAGTTGACTGTGGGGGTGAAGCCTTGAGTATTGGCCATGATACCACTAGAGGAAAGAGTGGGGGAACACAGAGAGGGGTTTATCATGCTAAGATGACCCAATATTCCTAGATGAAATATTTGATTTGGAATAATAAGACTTAACCTGATCCCAAAGAAAATTAGTTAATGAGAAAAGGAATGGTGGTTGAGCAACCAACCACCCCAATGAATGGAAGTGTGGAGGGTCTGGCTAAGACAACAGGAAGTTGTTAGCCAAAGGTACCCAACGTACCATACCACAACCCTCGAGGTTGACCCAAGTTTCCTTCTGAAAAAAGGAAGGAGACATGTTGAGAACTTTCCAGATTTCGTGCAGGAGATGCGGGAGGAGAGAGAAAAGGGAAGGCACGAGTACGTAAAAGAGGGGATGCCTAGAAGGATGGCTTTAGAGGATGGAGGCGGGAGTGTGTAGTCTGGATATGCACAGAAGAGGAACTCGAGGAGAGTTCAAGCATCGAAGAAAGAAATATACTACGAGAGACTGCATGAGGGAGTGCAAAAAAATCCCCGGTAGTATCATGGCTTAGCACGGGGGTGGCCTACAGCCGAAATGACTGAGCATGCAGAGCCTATGGTTGGGTGGAAAGGAAAACACCCATAGTCATTTGGTTGGCTACATCTTGTGAACAGATAAGTATCTCATATACTCTATGTAATAGAATTAATGGTAGGGTTGGATGCCTGTGATTGTGTGTAATCATGTATACCTGGTCAATGGTGTTGATATTGTTCTAATGGAATTCATTGTACTCGTATAATGATACGTCTAAATTGAATTGCATGTGTATTACATGTATAAGCAGGAGGACCCTACGTTTTATCTTAATGGATTAAGGAAACAATATAATCGATTTCCTCTTATAAATATAACTTTAGATATATCAATATGTTTGTGCCTATTGGGTGCGTAGAAAAGTATTGCTATAGTGGGATATTGTGAAAAAAAAATTATAGACTAAGAATGCACAATACCCCTAGGAGGAATGGACAATGTGTTCTGATTTAGGCATGGGAATGTCTCGATGCCTGAGAGAGGCCTCAATGGGGTTTAGAGAGTCTTAACTCTTTCATGGAATCCCTTGTCCTGGTATAGGCAATTCACAGGACGTGAATCTCCACCTAAAGTGGTGAAGTAGGAATTCCTTGGTAGTTTTCCGAAGTAAGGCGAGAGCTCTTAAAGGCTTGGTTATACCTTAGAAAATACCTAGAAGAATTTATTAAATGGATAAGTCTGGATCTAGACTGATAATATGTATAAATCCCATGTTTTGATCCTGAAAGAATCACAGTCGTTGGATCGGCATAGTGAATGGATCCTAATGGTTCATCGCAGGGTATCGTTCGGGGTAATTTACAGTCTCGGAGGAAATGCACTCCAAAGAAGAGACTTCAAGGATAGACCTGGACTGTTGATCAAGACCTGAGAAATATCTGATCCTAATCATTTATCGCGGGGTTTCATTTGGATTAAATCAGGGAGATGAGCTCCAATGAGGAGGCTCTGAGCGAAGATCTAGACCGTTGATCAGAGCTAGGGTTAGATTAAATCTTAGTCATCGATCAGTCGTAAGGGCCTAACAGGTTACTTGGCGAGTAGTGACAAGGGGATGATGTCACCCCAACCAACGTGCTTGGGGGATGTGTCAACACCTGTAAGAATGAAATAAATACCTCGTGATGACGTGTGGACCCACCTCATCCCATTTGTAATGATGTGGGTGGTGCCACATGTCAAGTAAATATTGTGCAATGTGTCACAGAGTTTTGGCCCTTTTGAGGCAGAGTCCTTTGGGTACGAATGTGTCATGTGTTGTACTAGGAAACCGATACACGTGGCAACATATGCCTAGGTGGAAGGTACACGGTGGCCTCGGATGCCAGGTGGCAAATATCATCTAAATCCGACGGTCAGATTTTCTCTGGAGACCAAAGTAGAAACACTTCGACATGAGAGCTCAGAGAGCCAATATGGGTCATTGATCTTTCGTGATTGGAGGAACTCCAAAAGGAAATATAGATCGTTGATCTCCTACGAAAGGGCTTAAGAGGCTGACGTGGATGGTTCCACATGTCAAGCAAGGATTGTGCCACGTTTCATGATGACTTGGAACCTATAAGTGAGAATACATAGGAAAATGAATGATACATGTCAGGTGACAATGGTACCACGTGTCAAGGGGACTCAAGGTCCTTGAGATAGAACCCCCTGATGAGTTATGTATTCCATGTGTCTCCCTAGGTGGCAGGCAGTGGTAGGGCCACGTGTCAGGATATATGAGAATCTAGCATGTCCTTTCGGGTGACGAGTGTTACCAGTGGAATGGTCGACAAGACAAGGGTGGTCCCTAGAGGACCCAAAAGCCTTTGTAGTGTAGACCGCAAGTAGGACGATTAGATATTGGTCATTCTTTGGAGTTTGAAGGATTGGTAAGGTTGTATGTTGGCCAAAATTGTTGATGACGATATAAGCATCTATGACAAGATAAGAGTCATTGATTTGTTGTTGGGCGAGAGAGATCTCCGCCATTAATTTCCTCGAGATTCGTTCGAGAGAGGTGGACATCACGATGTCGTGAGGGTGCTAGCATGGCAGCCAGTGTGGCTGAGTAGTGACAAATGTCATTATGTGATTGGTTTACGAGGCAAGGTGGGTCCCATTAAATGAGGAGGTCCGTCGAGCCTTTGTATTATTTCTCTTATCATTGGATATGCAGACCAGTGGATCTTAACTGTTGATCCAGGCGCAATATATTTGGGGTTCAAGAGGTGACCTGTTAGGCATTGTTATGAAACATCGACCACGAAGAAAGGAGGAAATATATGGACCCTTGGTCGGCACAAGGTGGAGATTCAATCTCGATCATCGATCTATTGTGGGCCCTGCTCGTCTATTCTATAAGTGGAAAAGGGATGAGAGTTAACCGTTGTGCTAGTTAGAATCGCCGACTCATCCAGAACTGTTGGATGATTGGCGTGAGGATCGTTAGATTGAAGACATTGGATGGGATGTTGAAAATAACCCCATTGCTAGTTGGGATCGTCAGATGCAACCAGAGTCGTGGGATGCTCATCGAGGAGATTGTTGGATCTGGCATAGTCCTAACATGGGATCGTCATCAAAACTTTTAGTATTGGGATGTTTGAGGATCCATGGGAGTAAAACCCCGACGATGACGATGATAGGTCCAAGGATTAGACAAGTGAACTTAATATACCCGGTGACAGATTCCACATCAGATGGAACGGATATTAAGAGGCCACGGGGCAGTGAGGTGGCCTTGGGCCAATGAGAGCCAAGAACTTTGGAAGGCCATAACTTTTGACTTCGAGATTGGATTCGGGCATACTTACAGTCGTTGGAAAGCTATTGATGAGTAGGAGAGATTGGTGCCCTTGAGAATAGGCCTCGAGATGGTTAAAGAAAAGTGAAATTTATCACCCCATTCCCTTAAAAGGTACTTAGAGGGTCGGGTGTGTTATAATTATCCATGCTCAACACCTTTATTTTCTTATATGTACGATTCTCCACAAGAGCCTTAAACTCTTTAAATTTACCAAAGACATCATATTTTTTTAGACGAAATAAATCCATGTATTCCTAGAGAAATCATGAATGAACAAAACATAGTACACAGATTTACTTAGTGTTGGAATAGGCATAATTCCAAACACATCATTGTGTATTAACCCTAAGATTCCCTTTGCTCTTGTAGATCCAAATGAGAATCTTACCCAATTTTGTTTACCATATATACAATGTTCATAGAAATCAAAATCTAGTGTGCAATGAGACATACCTTCAACCATACCTTTATTGTGTAGTGTTGGAAGGCCCTTCTCTCCAATATGTCTTAGTCTTTTATGCCACAACATTGTCTTTTCTGCAGAGACCATAAGGGTTTGGTATTATTCATTTCCACCCTTAGGAACAAAAAAACTATTACATCCATTACTAATTGTGCTTCCCAAAAAATTGTACAAATTTCCATTCCGAACTCCCCTCATCAACACCATTGCTCCTCGAACCATTTTGCAGGTTTCCTTTTTGTTGAATACCTAATCCTCATATTATGGTAATTTGTAAAAATAAAATTGTAAATAATAGAAATGTGAAGAGTTGTAGGTGACTCAGAAGGTGAATACCAACAATCATTTGAATGTATATTTATTAAGGCTTCTTGTTAATGAAATACATCAAGTGTGGAGTTACGTTTTCTACCCATACCTAGACTACCAGTGGTATTTGAGCATGTTAACTCCATGATTATCTCCATTGGGCATTTCATTTCCCTCCTTCTACATGCAGAAATGTCCCTCTTCCTGCAAGTCTATCCATCTACCTGCAAATATGTATCATACGTACATAAACACCTCTGAGATCTACTGTGTCTCGAAGATCTCATCGTTCCCTTTCACATCATCTAAGAATGCATTCCTTCTCTCCCTCATCATGTTCTCTTGTTCGTTCCCATTCATGTTCTTGCTATCTATGAGTAAAAACCTAATCTAATCAGCTCGATCAAATGATTGAGATCATCTATTATTTTTGTCAATGACCGACTGATCAAGGTGCTCTTTATCCATAGTCTAAATCGGCCTATTTCCCACTTTTTGAGCCATATCTAGTAATATCTGTGCTTTTCATTATCAGAGTCCGATGAAACCCTAAGAAATCTGGATAGAGTCCTCTCAATCCTTTTCCCGCTTGAAATCAACATGGTCTTGATATCTTGCTCCGGGAGCATTGAATCCACCACGTGAGCAATATATCCTAGAGAGAAATTGTGATAAGATGACTCACGCAACATTTGGAGCTCACACGACATCTGGATATGATATCGTGGTCACTATTTAAACTCATAGTGTCTCTTAATATGGCCCCATAACAAACCACCATACTAACAAGGAGTGACCAAACATGATGAAGGTTTGAAGGTTGCAATTGAAGGCCGGGTCCGCACCTTCTACTTGACACAATAGACCTAATATTCAACCATAGTGATTTAGACGGCCATTGTGTATGTTTTGGACAAATTTTGAGATTTCCTTGCATGGTCTTCTATCACCTTGCTAGATAATCCTCCAACTAACTTATTCACAAAACTAGGCGAGTTAGAGAGGTGCATCAAGTTGTCTACCGAATCTCGATGTCTCATGAGGTTGATGTTGATGTTACAAATTCAGTGGGCTAGATATATCTTAACACACAGGCCATTGTAACCTTTTAGACCACGAAGAAGATCCATGGTCGTGGGTGGCTCATTTTTTTAATATTTTTTGTAATGTTCGATGTTGGGACAAAGATTTCAAAAACTGCTCATTCTTATGCATATATCGAAGGAATCATTCCATTAATTGTTTGGGAAACTAAACTACTCATTTTTCTTTTCTTGCCACTAGAGGCTCAATAGTTTCTTGTCAAGGTGGCAAAATCACCTCTGGAATATCGAAGATTGGAAGATGCGTTCTCTCATCTCCATCATTGGTGTGGTGTTGACCATAAAAGAAAATTACCTAGAATGGTACAGAAATATCAAACACACTATAATATTTAATGACTTGTGGAATAGAATTTGTGAAGCAGTAACTTCCAGTGAGAAGAAGATGAATCAGAAGCACTGCAGAAGAGTAGTAGATTGATCATTCCTACATCAAATAAGGAACATGCCAAATGGAAGGACAAAGACCAAAAAGCAAATGTTGTGATTGTTGCGGAAATAAGTGAAGAGGTGAGTTGCCATATCGTTTCCATTAATGACTCCTTTAGTGCCATAAATAAATTGAAGGATTTTTATGACTCTCACTCGAAATTGGAACTCATATAATTGTTGGTGAATCTCTTCAACCTAGAGTTGAAAAACGATGATCCCATGGATTTAGCTAATAAGATCAAAGCCATAATGCATGACATTGATGTCACTGGAGTGAATATAGACCTTCCTCTCACAACATTCATTAAGGCCCTCTACCCTACATATTCTCACTACCTTGAATCCCTACAAGCTAGTGGTTAAATGAAATCCATCACATTTGACACTTTGGTGGAGAAAGTTGCAGAATGTGAGAAATCCTTTGGAAATAAGTTAGCTCAGTCCATTGGTGAGACCGTGTGCCTTGCTTATAAAGGGAAGTATCAATCACATGATTATTATATAGGAGAAGGCAGTAAAAGAGGACATGGAAGTGATAATTTCATAGGTAGGGGGATAGACACAACCAAGGTGAGAGATCTAATCTTCAATGTGACCATTGCGGAAAGAATGGGTTACATGAAGCAAAGAACTGCAGAATCCCATGAGAGAAGATCAAAGACAATCAAAATTAGAAAGAAGAAAAAAGTAAAACATCAGATCTGGTGAAAGGTAAAGCACCTTTCTCTACTCATTATATTGTTTCCCATTGCAATGTAGGAGTAACAGGATTTGTTTAACACTTCATTTTCTTCTTGGGGGGGTGCATGGCTTCTTGACGCAGGTGGAAATTGTGACATGAGATTCCCGAGAGACTTCTTCGAAGATTTAATGACAATGTCAATGGCATAGTTTATCTTGCAGATAAATCAAGTCTCAAACCTTCAAGAATTGGCACCATCAGGCTTAAATTACCTGGACTCCTAGATTTTATTTTTCATGATGTGCTCTATCTTCCTGAGATGTGAAGGAACTTGTTATATCTTATGCACATCCGACATCAAGGCCACTCTAATCATATCTTCAATGGAAAAGTTGAAGTCAGGAAGGCTTATGACAACCTGGTCGTCATGACTAGATTGGAAGCTAACAGACTGTTGAAGTTGAAAGGGACATCTACTCGTGCACATAATTTTGCATAGCTCTCTCATCACGATGAAGGTACAATGCCATCTAGTCTCTTGCGGCATGCTATATTTGATCATATTAATTATGACAACCTTTGTTTTTTGAAAACGAATGGTGTTTCCAATTTCCTACTATTCCTGGGAACTTGAAACAATGTGATGCTTCTATCCTTGGAAAACATAGCAAGCAATCATTGCATGATTCTACTTCTAGGGCATGTAGAAAAATTGGACTAATACATTCTAATTTGTGTGGCCCCATGCCTATTCCATCTGCAACTGGCAACAAATATATCATGTCTTTTATTAAGGATTACACTAGGATGTGTTGGGTGTACTTGTTGAAATATAAATCACAAGCTTTTGAAACTTTTAAGTTTTTCATGTATGGATTCCAAAATGAAGCTTGGTCTCGTATTGGCTCTCTTTGCACTAATAATGGAAGAGAATATACATCTAATGAATTTGAAAATTATCTACGTCAACATGAGATCAAACATCGAACCATAGTTCCATAGAATCCTCAACATAATGTTGTAGTTGGAAGAATGAATATGACTCTCCTAAATATGGTTTGTTCCATGATGTTTTTCAAAAATGTAAAATCGGCGTTTTGGGCTGATGTAGTTCCATGTGCAACTTATGTGAAAAACATGTGTTTGTCTCATGTTCTTGAAAATAAAGCTCCTTGTGAAATGTGATATGGTTGCATTCCTTTGGTGAGGAATCTCATCCTTTCTCGGGGTCTTTGGTTCCACTTGTTATGCCTCAATTCCTAAGGAGCAAAGAAACAAGCTTGATACAAGGAGTCAAAAGTGCATCTTCTTGGGGTACTCAACTACCACCAAGGCATATCATATTTATGATGAGGTAAACAATAAATTCACTCTTTCCATATATGTAATCTTTCTTGAATCCTCCAAGAATGACAAAAATTTTGAGAGGAAGCTTGATCATATGGATAAACTCACTCATGTAAAGACATATCACAAATTTGATGATGAGATTGCACAACTTGAAGGGGGAATCAATATCTTGGATCAATCTCTGGAATCTCCTTTTGAAGCACTATCTCCCCCTCATGAAGAAGTTCCAGCCACTTCATCAGAACCCAAAGTTCATTTGGATGATGTGATTGAGAAGATTGAAAGGCCAAGTCTTGATGAGAATTCAACACCATCTGAATCAGTTGAGCAAGCTAGACCATCTCAGAAAGGTCCACCAAAATGGCTCATAAAGACACTTGAAAGTGTTCATCCTGATGAGGTCAGAAAGACAAGAACCGAGCATTCCTCAAGACAAGATGGAGGTGATGGAGATAATTCAAATTTAGGTGATGTTGATGATATGGATGCTTGTGATTTGAATTTATCTACTAACTTTGAAACAAAATCCTTCGAAGAAGTCAATTCTCATGATGAGTAGACATAAGCCATGCATAAGGAGTATGATGTTGTCATCAAGAATAGGATGTGGAAGTTGGTAGATACTCCATTCATAAAGAAACTAAACAACTACAAGTGGGTCTTCAAGAGCAAGTACAAATCAGATGTCTCACTTGACAAGTACAAATCAAGGCACATCGCAAAAGGATTTTCACAGAAAGAAGTTATTGATTATGACGAGACATTTTCCCCCACAACAAAATAGGCTACTATTCATACTTTATTTTCCTTGGAAGCACAAAATGGATGGAAAGTTAATCAAATGGATGTGAATATTGCTTTCTTTAATGGATACTTGAAAGAAAATGTCTTCATGTATCAACTAGAAGGTTTTGTTGTGAAGGTACAAGATCAAAAAGTATGTAAGCTTATCAAATCCTTATATGGACCGAAACAAGCACTGTGAGCCTAGTATAAAAATTTAATTGAGTATCATCCGAATTGAATTTCAAGCACTTCAAGTTGCGATGCAACTCTATTTGTTAAGAAAGTTGGAAAATTTGTGGTATATCTTGTAGTGTATGTAGATTATTTGTTGATAACATGGAATAATGAAAGTTATATTGCATCCATAAAGAAAGAGTTGAAGAAAGGTTTTGAGATGACAAATTTGGGACATATTCACTATTATTTGGGCATTGAAGTGATTTGAAATCCAAAGTACATATTCATCTCCCAAAAGAAGTACATTGGAGAATTGTTGAACAAGTTTGGGATGGTTGAGTGTAACCCTGTCTCTACTCCAATGGAACAAAATTTGAAGCTCGCATCAAAAGAAAGGAATGAATTTGAGGATGCAACCAAGTACATACAACTTGTGGGAAGTCTTATCTACCTTACCACCGCCAGACTAGATATTTCATTTGTTGTAGGGATTATTTCTAGGTTCATGCAAAAAACTTGTGAAGGACATTGATCTGCTACAAAAAGAGTTCTAAAATACTTGAAGGGAACTCAAGATTTTGAACTCAAGTACTCTAACGTAAATGACGTCAACCTGATTGGATATTCACATCCAGACTTTTTGGGGGATAAAGAAAATGGAGTGTCAACTTCATACTATCTCATGAGTCTTGGATCAATAGTTGTCTCCTATAGATCACACAAACAATCAGTTCTAGTAGATTCCATAGAAGAGATATAATATGTGGTAGTTGTAGAAGCAATAAAGGTGATTGTGTGGCTCAAGAAAATACTTGAAGATTTGCAGGAGGAACGGGTGATATCTACTCCTATTCTAGTTGAAAATACTTTTGCAATCAAGTTGGCCAAGAATCCTAGATTCCATGATCGAATTGAGCATATCAATACAAAGACTCACCTGATTTGATATCATGTAGAGGCTAAGACTATTCACTTGAGACATTGTTCCACAAATGAGCAAATTCCGGACATCTTCACCAAAGCACTTGGAAGAGAAAAGTTTGAAAAGTTAAAAATGATGCATGGACTCACAAACACCCCTTCAGATTAGGGGGAGGGACATTGAATACTTAATCCTATAATTATGATAATTTGTAAATACTAGAAATGTGAAGAGTTGTAGGTGATAGGAAGAGTCACTCGGAAGGTGAAGACCAACAATCATTTGAATGCGTATTTATTTTAAGGCTTCATGTTAATGAAAGACATCAAGTATGGAGTTACATTTTATGCTTGTAGCTATATTGTCACTTTTCAAACACATTGTGTACACTTGCATCACTCATATTACTTACATATATCAAGTTTCTAGCCAACTTTGGAATATGCAAAACCCCAAGGAGTTTTCTAATCCTTCCATCCTTGAGTTGCAACTTGACCTTTCCACGTCCTATGATTTTGGTTGTTGAGTCATCTCCTAGGGAAACAAAACCTCCATTATACATTTCATATTCATAAAACCACTACCTATGGAGAATCATATGAAAATAAGCACCTGATTCAATCAACCATACATCATGATCTGCATGTGTTCTTGAAGAAGCCAAGAACACATCCCCTCCTTCTTCTAAGGAGGCATTCCCTTTCATGGAAGGAACATCGTCATATCCCTTCCCTTTCATGGAAGGAACATCATCAGATCCCTTCCCTCTCTCAACACTTTTAGATCTACAATCCTTCTTGTAATCATGGGATCTCCACTTAGTTAGCCTATGACATATCACCTACATTCACTGGATATTAAATAATACCCCTAATTTCACTAGATATTGAAAAATACCTCCCAAAATCCTTTTGTTGACCCCCCAACCAATACATCTTTCCAATTAAAAAACCGTTATTTTTACTAGATATCTCATATTTCCCTTTTTCTACCCCCCAATACCTATAACCCCCTCGTACCTTGCACCACCACCCCCCGATACCTACAATATATTAACCCTATTTTTAACCATTTAAAAACCCCTTTTATGAATGAATGTGATACGATATTGGTCAGCAAGGTGAATCCCACGTGCTTGTATTGCCCAATTTTACCATATTTCCAACATTTCCTTAAGTATTTTCTTGGAGATTTAGATCTCTTGCTCGAGGAATTATTTTTATTTCTATCTCTATCCAAGGAACATTCTCTTACAGATAAGGCATTTGTGCTTTGATTATCCATGTTTTTCTTCCTCATTTCTTCTGATAACAAGAATGAAACCACAACATAAAATTTTAATTTGGTTGCATTGCTCCCAATAGATACTACCAAACTATCCCATGAATTTGGAAAAGAACACAGTAAACTGATGCACTTATCTTCATTAAAAGTTTTCATGTTGACAAACAACAAATGACTTACCACAGTATTGAAGGCATTTAGATGCTCTGTCACCGAGTCTCCATCATTCATTCTCAAGAGGTACAACTTATTTTGAAGGAAGAGTTTGTTTACCTAGGATTTAGACTGCCACAAAGCGCCTAACTATCCCATAACACCTTGGTTGTAGCTTCTACCAAAATATTCAATAATACTGAATTTGAAAGACAACCAATTTTTTCTCTTTTCCTTCCTATGCAAGTTCAACCAGTCTTTCGCCGACATACTCGTAGGTGTAGTACCAAGATCCACAGTGTCACACTGTTCTTTATCTACCAGAAGACCCTCCATTTTTAGCTTCCAAGGCTAAAATATTTTCCCATTAAATTTATCGATCTCAATTTTAGAACTTTTCACCATTTTCTTTCACCACTAGAGAGCTCCCACAGAAACCGGGTTTATCACAAACCCAAGATAATTGAACCCTTAGCAACAAAGGCATCCCCATGAAGCTCATAACTGCTATGATACCATATTTTGGTTTTAAATATTTATAGTATAGAAATGCACATACATGTTCTTTATAAAAACAAAGAGAAAACAATAACAATCACTCATAGTGCTCATAAATTTACCTTGGAAACCCTTAATTGGGAAAACCACAAATGTTTAAAGCCACTCCTCTAACTCTCATTGTATTAAATTCACCATTTACAAATACTATATATATATATATATATATATATTGTGTGTGTGATTTTGTGGCACCCAAAACCTTATTACATTAACTTGGATTAGATTACAATCTTAATTCCTTAACTAAAAATAAAAAACATGTGCCAAAATGGCCCAAAACGAATGCAAAAAACCACCCAATCAAAGAATATAAACATACCCATCAGTCCTAAACCTAAGTCTCGTTACATAATTTTGTCCTAAGTTCCCAAGTGGTGGGAGAGTGTTTATTTGATGTCCACTTGTCAAAAAGAGAGCATGCATATATAAAGTTTAGGATTAGTGAGAAGGCCACCATTTTGATCATTATTTATATGGGATGTGAGGTGTGAGAAAGTGAGCCATTGTAACCCTAATTCGATGTGAAACCTTGTGAATCCTAGGTGGGATTATGTTTCCAATTCTCCTTGGGTTTTCTTGGGGAAGGATGGAGCCTTGGAGGGGGGGTTAGGCAGGTAGGACTGAATAGTGTGTGAGGCCTAGAGGGTGTTTGGATACTAAATTACTGCAATTATAGTCCTTGCAGCCACATCTTTGAGACTTCCTAGTCGGCCTCTGTTGGATCCCTGGAAGGGAAGTGGGACAACTTGAGGGACTGTGGTGAAAACAAGGGGGTACACTTCCTTGAGTTGTGCAGGTTGAGGGTAATGAGAGACTATTGGTTGGAATTGTTGTAGGAGTTTGGTGTCTTGGCCTAGACACCCATTGTGTTGTTGTCATACCTAGTTGTCTTAGGTAGCCTTTGCTCTGGTGGGTTCATAGCTCTAGCTTAGGGGTGACCTGTTGGTGAGAGAGACAGAACAATAATGTTTATGGTTGGGTGGAACATCTGAGGTCTCCAGCTAGTTGGTGGACTTTTACGAAAATATAAGTGTTATGCTTATATGTGTTTTCCATTGTTGTGTATAATGTGAATTTATATGTGTTTAATTATGTTATGTTGTGCATGTGTATAATTCTCTATTATTATAAGTTATGCATTAAATTGTGTGATGTTAGGATTGCATAAGTGTATCATATGCAGGGAATATTAATACAGTTTGGTATCAAAGCCTTGTTTGGGCATAATAATGCATGGTAATCAAAGAATTAATGGACTAGGTTTAAGGAATTTTAAAAATACTGTATGAACAAAGTCAAAGTTGTGGTATTAGAGCTCAGACTAAAGGTCTGGTTCTATTACAATTTTCAAATTGCACTATGTCAGAGGTTGAATTGCAATGACATATGTTCAAACGTGAGCCTAAGGTGTGGTACAAATCGGTATCAAAGCGTCAAGTTACAACATTGTGCCTACATGGGATAGATCTAGAACACAAAGATGAAATGTTTAACAAGTCTACAAATTATTCCACGAGAATTCATGTGTGGGTTTGGGAATTTTTTTTACAAATTTGAGGAAATGGAGTTCAATGATTAAAATTCTCAATTTTAACCTCTGTCTAAGTGATTACAAGCTTGGAACTGGTCGAATTGAAAAAAAATCATGGAGCATGAAGTCAAAATTTTGAGCATGCCTGCAAATCATTTGCGAAAACTTTGTGAGTGAAATTGGGTGAATTGGGAAAGGAAGCCCCAATTCTGGAAGAAATATATGGGAAATAGATGAAGGGAGGCCTAATTTATAGTTTTTTGGGTCAATTGGTTGAACTTAATGGAGTTGCAGAGCCAATCATGGAGAAATTTGGGAAAATTCCCATTTTTTGATGTAATGTAGTAGGGAAATGGGTTTAGAAATGTCAAATTGATAGGAACATGCATCAATTTGGCAGTCATGGGGTCAAATTCGGCTAGGAAAAATGTAAACTATTTTTTTCATGGTGCTTGCGTAGACAAAGAAAAAAAAATGAAAATTATGAAAATTTGGAGATTTTGAATATTTGGGAATTTTCATATAGGTGATGATGTGGAGGCCACGTGTTAGGTGACATGGCGGTGGTGATGTGGATTGACACCATGGTGAGATTAGGGGTCATGGAGTTGAGGTGGTGGGCCCATAGGTGACTAGAAAACCATGCCTGATAAGTAGTTTATGGGACCTTAATGCAGTGGTTTTGGAAAATGAAATTTGGGGTCGTAAGCAGTAGGAAGTCATTGCTGGAGATATTACACACTCACCTAGGTAATTATTTTCCTAAGGTTGATAGTCCAATGTTGAGGGTGCTTCCATAGATGAGAATATTATTTCTTGAGAATATTCCCCTACAAATTAGGGCACCTTCCCTCTTTAATTCATATTCAGTTACACCTCAATTAGACTAGTGGAGGTCACTCATGCACAACAACCTTGATTTTATCACCAAGGGTTGCATGTTTACCTTGGTTTCTCCTGATGCATGGATCTTAGATTCAGGCGCATCCCATCATATGGCAACAACAAAGAATGTTTTATCTTCTATATCTGCATGCACTGTTCCTCTCATCCTCATGGGAGATGATACCCCATTTAAGGTCATTAGCCAAGGGAGAGTAGAACTCCAACACAAAACTTTTGAAAACGTCTTGGATGTTCCAAAACTCTCCGTGAATTTTCTCTTTGTTTATCAGATAACACATTCTGGTACAGGAAAAAGGGTGGATTTTACACCTGGTTATGTAAACATATCTTGTATGCATGATAACTCCACGATTGTTATTGGTGAGGTAAGCCACCGATCTCATTTGTATACTTTCAGTAAATTCATTGCTAAATTTGATTGTGCTTTACTATTGATGCATGCTTATGATACTGGTAGATTATGGCACAGGAGATGTGACCATTTAAACTTCAAATACATGCAACAACTATGCAAATAGGATATGGTCACCGACTTGCCCAACATACACTTTTCAAAAGGATTTTGTGAAGCATGTGTTCTTGGAAAACATCCTTAAGATAAGTTTGAGAAAGGGAAGGCATGGAAGGCCTCCTCTCCTTTGGAGCTCATCCACAATGATATGATGGGACCCTTTCCTTATCCGTCCATTAGCAAAGCGAGGTACATGCTTACATTCATTGATGATTTCTCATGATACATTTGGGTGTATTTTCTCAGGAAGAAGTCCGAAGTTTTTGAGCATCTCAAAGAGTTCAAAGCACATGTAGAGACTCGATCTGGGAGAAAGATCAAAATCCTTCGCACATAAAATGGGGTGGGATATGTGAATTGATAGGTCCAACATTTTTTTTCATAATAGGTATAGAACTACAACATATAGTACCTTACACTCTGCAAGAGAATAAAGTAGTCGAGGGAAAGAACAAATCCCTCAATGAGATGGTCTCTTGCATGTTGCATGCAAGATTTTTACCAGGCAAGCTTTGGGTTAAGGCACTTAACTATGCTAACCACTGTTAGGACCCAGAAATGTCCCTTTTTCATCACATATTTTGCCTATTCAACCTTATCATCTCTAGGTTAAATGCCTACTATAATGCATGCTAAGACCTTTTTCCCCAGGTATGAATCATTTATCTTGCTTTTATATTTTCATTTACTTAGCATGTTTGATTGGTAACATTCACATGTTTTACCCATAAAATGATTCAACTAATGATCGAAATGAATAGAACAACCAAGTCTTAAAGAATGGTCATTGTTGTTACACCAGTTGTTACAGCTATGCGCCAATCTTGGAAGTTGTTACGGCTATGCGCCAATCCTGGAAGTTGTTATACGACTGCTGCAACAGGTGCCACCAATTCTGCTGATACACGACTGTTGTAACAAATTCCACTGATTCTACTGATACACGACTGTTGTAACAAATGCCACCGATTTTGTTGTTACACGACTGTTGCAACAAATGTCACCGATCCTGGAAGTTGCTACACCTACTGCTATATGTTTTAACTTGCAATATTAGTTCTAGATCTTGTATTAATGATATCATACAAACAGCTTGAGAACCGGGGATTCTCAAGGCTGTTATGATTTTGTTTTAACTGAATGACTTTGACTTTAAATAACAGAGCTTTTGTAATCATAAGGACGATTTTGGACTACGAGAAAGTGAAGAGAAGTAAAGCTTATTGTACATAATATTTTTGGCAAATCAATAGAAGAGTGGATTGAATTTCTTTAGTAGACTGTAGCATATTTCCCTGAGAGGATTTAGTGAGAAGGAAAGGGCCCACCTTCCTCACAGATTCCCCTCTATTTTGAATTCCAGAATAGTTGCTTTAATGTGAATGGTTTGTATGTTTAACAATTCAAGAACACAGTTGTCGTTACAACCCAGTGCTTTCCTGTAGATGCGCATAAATCTGTCTCATGAGAATTAAAAGTCAATTGTTGAACACTATTGGAGAATTGCTTTCCCTTTTTCTGCATTAGATTAAAATCTTGTTTTCAAGTAAAAGAAAATAAAAGTGTGGATTACTTTCTTGCAATAAGTAGATTTCTTTCTACAATTAGTAGAGAACTCCTTCCTGAAAAAGTAAAATAGAAAGTTAGATTAGAATAGGTAATCCAGAATTCTTATACATTCATCAGTTTAGATTTCAATTTGTGATTTCAATTCTGCAAAATTCCAGCTCTGTCAACATAGTTGTGTTAGTAATAATTTTTGTTTCTTTCTTTCCCTACTACAATTAGATTAGTGTTGCTTCCATAATCTAGCATATATTGTGCACAATTATCTTGAAATAACAAACTTCCCTGGGTTGACAATTTATATTGAACATCTTAACTCTCTACTCATTTAGACAATTAAAGTGCCCAACATTTTGGCGTTGTTGCCGAGGAAGATAATTATGGATTTTTGTAAGCACATTAGTTTTTTTCTAAAGGAATGATTAGTCTACATGAATCGAGGAACATGATGACGTATTCTCCAAAATACTAACCCTACAGGTACCAGAGGACGTGGAGGAAGAAATCCTACACTAGGAAGACAAACATTTGTTGATGAAATAATAGCCAGAGCCGATTCTTCTTCAGAATCTATTTTTCACCCTGCAAATCCTCTAAGAAGATGTAATCTTCAGTTATCAGAACTACCCCTTCTTAAAACATCGTTTTCATCATGCACTGGAGCTTAAGTAGAATTCGAAGCTAAATATTTATCACCAACAAATCAGAAAGCAACATTGGTGAACATTGAAGATCAAGGAAGTATAGTTCAAAACAGGGAAAAACCAGAAGAAACGGTTTATCGAATCAATGGTCGGGTAGTTACTCAAGAAGAATGAGATGCTTTTCATACAGAGTAGAGAGAAAGGGAACCTATGGAAAATCAAGGGGATAATGAAGAAGAGTTCCACCAGGAGAACCCACAAAACAACAAAGATCAAGTAAATAATGAAAATACTATCTCTACTTTGGTTTTTCCTTTTTCTAATGTTCCCACACGAGGGATGGCTCCTATGAAAAGCATACCTCTCTCAGCTTTGCCGAATTTTCATGGATTATCTACTGAGGATCCGGATGAGTTTCTATTTGAATTTGACATTTTGTGTAGAAGCTATGACTACACTACCACTGCACAAAAACTTAAACTATTTCCAGCTACATTGAAGGGTAATGCGTTAAGATGGTTTATGAGCTTGGGAGGAGAGAACATTTCAACATGGGTACAAATGAGGCACCTTTTCCTGAACAAGTACCAAGACTACTAGTGAACAAGGGAACAAAGGGAGGGATTGTTCAAAATGTCTCAGAAGGAGGATGAGACCCTTGAAGATTTTGTGGAACAACTCCAATATAATCTATAAAGGTCTAGGCATTCGGATGTAAGTAAAGACATTTTAAAAAATATTTTGCTAAAAGGAGTTAGAGAAGATTGTTTAGATATACTAAATTTTATTGGTAAAGGAGATATATCTAAAGAATCCTATGAGGACATTGTAGACCTATGTAAAATATGTTCTCGAGGATCTACAAAGAATAGGTTAGCTACCAAGGATAACACTTTTTCAAGGGTACAAAAATCAGCCAATGGAGGAGCAACAAGAGCAGAAATAGGTAATTTGTTAGAAAATTTCAAAATAGAGATGATTAACTCTTTTGCTTCACAAATTGACACCTTGCAGATCAAGCAGAAACAAGTAGAATTAGAGCAAGCATTGTGCATTTTCTGTCTGAAATGCAGGAAGAAACATCCACCAAGGGAGTGCTCGTTGAACAGTATCCAGGTATGTCTTATTTGTGAATTAGATCATGCTACTGACCAATGTCCCTCTCTACCAAGAGTAAAAGCATCAATGAAGGAAACTAATGAGGAAGCAAAGGCTGCCTATCTAATTACACAAAGGAGACAATGGCAACCAAGAAGTCAAGGTATGAACTCTCAATTCTCTCTTGCAACACTTAATTATTGGAACAATCAGCCACTATATGGCCATACGAATGCTCCCCCTCCACATCAGATGTCAACCCCTTAACAAGATCCCAATTCATGGTTACCTATGCCTCAATAGCAAAATCACCATGGACAATGGAACCCATATTGGAGAGGCCCTCAACAACACCTCAGTTATCAGAACCATCCCCAACCGAACCCTTATCAACAACAGTTACAACCCCAGTACCAGCAGCAACAGCTACAGTTACCCCTAAATGCCCCACTGAACAATCCTCCTTTACGACCTCAGATGCCTGTGCAACCTAACCCAAACCTAAATAATAAGGTCGTTCAGAACATAGACATACATAATGTGCCAGCCTTCTCTATTACTCCCATGCCTTGTGATGAAATCAAATTACGATCAGAGAGAATAGTCGAGCCAATAATTGAAGATTCTCCATCTTCAGAGTCAAACAAGGAATCAGGGGAAAGACCATCTGTTGATACAAAAAAAATTGTCCAACCTATAATAGAGTTAGCATACCCACCATTCCCTGATAGGCTGACAATTACCAAACCTGTGGAATTACCATCTTTCAATCTCTTAGGAGAATTGCAAAATATGCACGTTAATATTCCACTATTGCAAGCCATCAAAGATGTCCCTATTTATGCCAAGACCGTAAGAGATATTTGTATAAAAATACCTGGATGAAAACCCAAGGATCCCCTCACCGTGCATGTGGTGGGAGATTTGTCTGAATTGATGTTAGGCAAATCCCCACCTCCTAAATATGACAACCCAGGAAACCCTACAACCACTGTCAAAATTGGACATACATCTATCCCCCATGCACTAATCGACTTAGGGGCGTCAATTAACATCATGCCAATAGAAACTACACAATTGTTGCAACTCAGAGCACAAGTCCGACCTACTCCTGTTGTTCTCGAATTAGCTGATCGTTCTACCATCATACTAGAAGGAGTAATAGATGATTAAGTCATTTCCGTGGATTCATGGGAGTATCTTGTTGATTTTGTTGTGTTGCAACCCAAAACCCGTCTGGGGGGCCACCCTCTAATTCTTGGAAGACCATGGTTAGCTAAAGCCGATGCTTTAATTGGTTGTCAATCTGGTTCCATGACCATCTCTGATGGTTATAACACAAAAAATTTGACCCTGTATCCTCATGCTACACTTAGGGCGGAATCTGAAAATTCTTTATGGATGGACACTGAGGATGAAAATGCTCTGCCTGTGTTAACCATAGGAAAAGCCCTGAGTTTCAAGGACAAGACAGAGGACGAATTAATCAACTTCTATATCCGTGACTCCTTTGTTGTTACATGGAACACGCACCATTGTTTGATTAGAGTCTTCGACCCCGTCATCCAGGAAGATATAAGCTCAGAAATGTTCTCGAAAACCACTAACAATCAAAATGATTCAGCTGTAACAACAAATGATGTAACAACAGATGATGAAACAACTTAATTGTTTCCTAAAGTCAGTTCCAAGAGCATTGTTGTAGAAATTGAACCTAGGAAAACCTTGAACATAAATCCTGATTTATTCACTGTTGAAACTCGTCGATTGATGAAATTACTGATTGAACATAAAGAAGCATTTGTCTGGGATTACATGACTATGAAAGACATTTCCTCTGAATTATGTACCCACCATATATACATTAAGGAAGAATGTCATCCCATTTGCCAACCCCAAAGGAGGATGAATCCAAACCTTAAAGAAATTGTTAAAGAAGAACTCCAGAAACTTCTCAATGTTGATTTCATTTACCCTATATCAGACAGTGAGTGGGTCTCACCTTTGGTTATTGTTCCTAAAAGGAATGGAAAATGGAGAGTTTGTGTAGACTATAGAGCCCTGAATAAAGCAACGCAGAAGGATCACTTCCCTCTGCCATTTATTGATCAGGTTTTAGACAATCTAGCTGGGAAAAAGTTTTTCTCTTTCTTAGATGGATTCAGTGGCTATAATCAGATAAAAATTGCTCCACAGGACCAAGATAAGAGCACTTTTACCAGCCCTTGGGGTACATTTTCTTACAAGGTTCTCCCATTCGGCTTGTGTAATGCACCAACCACCTTCCAGAGAGATGTAATTGGTAATTTTTCTGATATGGTGAATGACCGTATGGATATATTCATGGATGACTTTACCCCTTATGGCATTGATTTTGATGAAGCCTTGACTAATCTAGAAAAATTTCTTAAAAGATGTATACAGTCTCATCTTTCTTTAAGTATAGAAGAGTGCCATATGTTGATGAGCGAGGGCGTAGTGTTGGGACACTTCATTTCTTATGCAGGAATCTAGGTAGACCCCGCTAAAATCCAAGTAATTTTGGATATTCCAACTCCATGAACTCAGAAAGAGGTCATAATTTTTTTAGGGAATGTCGGTTATTACAGAAGATTCATTAAAAACTTTTCCAAACTAGCTTCCCCCTTGTCAGATCTAAAACAGAAATTGTCTGCATCTCCCATTTTGAGAGGGCCCAATTGGGCTCTTATGTTTCACATTTCTTTAGATGCCTCCGATACTGCAATCGATGCAGTACCAGGGCAACAGGAAGAAAAAGAGCCTTATGTTATCTACTATATCAGCAAGAACATGGCTCCTGCTGAATTAAATTATACAATTACTGAAAGAGAATTCTTAGTAATAGTTTATGCAATCAATAAATTGAGGCATTATGTCACGGGATATCCTACTTTTATTCATATTGATCATACAACAATTAAATATCTCATGAATAAACCTATTACTAATTCCCGAGTAACCAGATGGTTGTTACTTCTACAAGAATTTGACATCATTATAGTAGATAAACCTGGAAAAGAAAACGTGGTTGTTGATTTTCTATCAAGATTCCATGTAAATGATGATAATTTACCTGTTGATGATTCCTTTCCAGATGAACATTTGTTTGCAGTATCTACTCACTCACCTTGGTATGCAGACATTGCTAATTATTTGGTTGCAGGGAAGGTACCTCCCCATTTATCTCAGCGAGAAAGAAGGAAGATTATTCAGAAGAGTGCTCGGTATAGTTGGATAGGAGGATACCTTTTCTACACAAGCCTCGATCAGAAAATCAAAAGATGTGTGAGGGATGATGAAGTATATGATCTGCTGAAGGCTTTCCATGATGGCCCTTGCGGGGGTCAATTTGCTAATAAAAGGACCAGGCATATAATTTTAAGGATGGGCTAGTTTTGGCCCACCATATTTCAAGATGCCAAGAAATACGTTCAAACTTGTGACAGTTGCCAATGAATGGGCCAGCCAAATCGTAGGGATGAGATGCCTCTACAGCCTCAAGTAGTGTTATAACCTTTTGAGAGATGGGCCATGGATTTCATAGGGCTCATTAACCCACCTTTTAATCAAAAAGTATATATATTGGTCTATACAGATTACATGACCAAGTGGGTAGAGGCGAAAGCACTCATTAGAGCCTCAGAAGAATCTATCTTAGCATTTCTGTTCGAAGATATCTTTGCTAGGTTTGGAGTTCCCAGAGAATTAAAAACTGGTGGAGGACCCCCTTTCACATCACATAAACTTGAAGTCCTACTTAATAAATATCATGTTTTACATAGAATAGCTTCTCCATACCATCCATAAGGTAATGGCCAGGTGGAAAGTACCAACAAAGTTATCGAAGCCATTCTTACTAAAACAGTGAGAGAACATCATCGGGATTGGACAGATAGATTGTATGAAGCTCTATGGGCTTACATAACTACTTGGAGAAATGCAACTGGTTTTTCTCCTTACGAACTGGTATATGGAAAAAGCATTGTTTTTCCCATTGAATTCGAAATCAAAACCTTAAGAACTGCATCAACAGTCAACCTTGACATGACTATTGCACAAAAGGCCAGACTGCAACAGCTCAATGAGCTTGATGAAAAGCGTTTGGACGCCATTCATCAAACCTCAGTGATTCAACAACAAAGAACGAAATGGCATGACCAGGTCATCAAGAAGAAATTATTCCAGAAAGGAGATTGGGCTCTGCTGTACGATTTGCACTTTAAAGAATTTCAAGGTAAGCTGCGTACATGATGGCTAGGACCTTATGAGGTAGACATTATTTTTCTCAATGGGACAGTCAGGTTGATCACTGTTGATGGATCCGATACATAGTTACATGCAAATGGTCATCGCATGCGCCTGTATCAGCGTCCACTATCCAAGGAAGAATTTAAATCTAAATGTTCAGCCGATACAGGTTATCATTTCTTAAAAGGAATGGAGCTTGCTCCTTCCCTTTCTCAACTTTAGGACTTATTTTGCTCAGACCTTGTATATAAATAAACTCGACATAAATTTAATTTTTTTTGTTTCTGTTTGATTGTGTTTACTATGCTAATAAATTCAACCTTGAAAGGTATCAGGTAGTATTTGTGTGTGCAGGTGAACAACAAGGATGACTACAGAAAAGGCGACAGACGATTAGTTCATGGAAGTTGAAAAACTTCCTAAAAACTAAGTGATGCAACGTTTGGCCGATTTTCTGTCGTTACACCTTTTTCCAACAAATTGGTCGATATTTTGATGTTACAACCATTTCCGATAAATTGGTCGATTTTCTGCTACTACACCCTTTTCCAAAAAATTGGTCGATTTTCTGTTATTACACCCAATTCTGATAAAATTGGTCGATTTTCTATTGTTACACCCATTTCCAATAAGTTGGCCGATATTCTGCAGTTACACCCATTTCCGACAAATTGGTCGATTTTCTGCTGTTACACCCTTTTTCCGACAAATTGGTCGATTTTATGTTGTTACACCCTTTTCCGACAAAATGGTCGATTTTATGTTGTTACCCAATGGTCGCTTTTCACAATTTCCTTTTTCCAACCATCTTATTTGTTATTACACCTACCTCCGCCATTTTGTCCCAAGTACCTGCTAATAAACAGATCGTTGTTATTCTGTCTTTCCACTTCACTCTTTTGTTTTCTTTGCATTTTTGCCAAATACTACTACTCCAGCTCTACACTCTTTACATGTTGTGGCACCACTGATTTGTTCATACTGCAACTATATTCTTCCTCCTTCTCTAAGCGAAAGTGTTGCTTCATAATTACTTAACTTCACATCCAGTTACTTCCAACTGATTATCTCTAGAAAAGACTCCATATCTGCTCCAGTTTTCATATCGTCATTTTTCACACTATCCTTCATCATGTCAGCTATTCCATGCAACTCAGATGGTGGTTGGATAGCGCGATCACTCTGACAGACAGTTATGTGCGGTAAGATATGAGGTACGTGACTAATCCTACGTGTTAAAGTAATGAATATATAAAAGCATGCTTTCCCAGTTTTCTCACCACTTGTGCTAAAATTGATCCACCTGGAGCCAATCCGATTAGTTGTGGGGGGGGGGCGATCCAAATCTAGTCACCCAAATGGTATTGTATACTCACCTTCACCACCTTTTCGACCACACTTCTTTTCACTGAGGCACTGTATTGTACATGCAAACCACGTTCGAACCGGCTGCGTTTCTAGTTTAGGTGCTAGTCTCTCCTCCTACATGACTGCTAGACTCTCAAGCAACATCATGGGAGGATCAGTTGTGAGGTATAAACCTGTAAATTTGGACACTTTGTTGTTGCACCCAGAGGCCTACCAAATATTTCTGAAGGTCGGATGGATACCCTATTTTAAGAAGCTGCAGGGGTTTAATGAGGACGAGGTATTGGAGTTTAGTCAAAATCTCACCAAAGAATATTCAATGGTGAATGGGGTAAGGATTCCAGTATCAGAGGAAAGCATTGCTGATGTCACAGGGTTACCAACAACATGGGACCGATGGTTTAACAGAAAAATTCATCTTCTGGATGCTCATAAAGCTTTCCTCGTTAATAATGAGCGAATTCGGACAAAAGGTTGAGGTGCGGATGCCAATTCTTTACCAGAGCCCTGGGGGAAAGTTGCAGAATTCGTCAAAAGGTACATTACCTGCGAAGGCAAGTACCAAGTTGTTTATTTTTCTAATTTCATCTTATTATCACATCTGTGATATCATAAATTCATAAACGTTCCTTATTATCTACTCCATTCATTGAATAACATGGCTCATTTTGTAAAAAAATCCAAAAACCCCAAGAACTGCCTTTCTAATCACAGACTCATCGGACTATTAATTTGCAATGGTATGGGCATTTCCAATAACCCATTACCTATTGTAGCAGACTAGCCACCTTCTATACCTACATATATGCCATGACCTCTTCCCAAGTCTCTGCCCTCGGCTGTAACAATAGTCCAAACCCCTATTGTTGTTGCCTGTAAGATGACCAAGAGAAGTAAACGCACAACCTGTGGCCATCCTAGCACTAACCAGACAAGCTTTGATGAAGGTGAATTGACACAGCCTGTAGCTGTGATTGTGCAAAATACAGAACAACCAGCTATTACACCGAGTCATGCGTCCCAGCCCTTGGTCGTGACAGATGTTATTGAAAAATTACCCCCTGCTCCTAAACAAAGAACCCTTGTTCCTATATCTACATTACCTAGAAAGCACACAAGGTCAAAACGGTCCACTACAGTAGCAAGTTTGACTACCCCTGTTACACCAGCAGAGACACCTATTCTTTCAACAATTGTTCCAAGTCCTACTATCATTGCCGGTAGAATATCTCAGAAAAGAAAACGTCCATTCAAGGGAAAATGTCGAAAAGACCTGGACCCCATTATATCAGCAACAACTCAGAACCCCTATGTTGCTGTGACTGAAAACTCTACAGAGGTACGTATACCAGGTTTTAATTTGTGCCCACTATTGTCTCACTTCAGACTGAATGTACTCTCATCGCAACAGAATCATCGACTCCACCTGATGATTATGTGGATCATACGTCAAATAACGATGTCCAGATCATAGCAGACCCGGGTATACCTGAATTTCCTACTTGTGTGGTCAAGGAAGAACAACTTGTTCCACCTCCATCAACGAAGAAGAAAGCCTCTGCTTTTGTTTCTATTTTACCAAGGAGAAAAACTAGGTCTACCAGCTTTGTGGAAGCAGCAATTTGATGGCAAGCTATGGAACAGGCTATTCCTGTTCTTCGTCCATTATCCACTACGATTGATGAAGAGAATGTTACACAAGAACCAGTCTCTTCTAGTAACGTAATAGTGCTAGTACAGACACCTGCAAACAATGGGACGGGTATACAAGGATAAGTCAAGTAGGATAAAGTTGTTACACAAGAACCAACTATCCAAGACGAGCATGTTCCATAGGAAGCAGACATGATAGATACAACTATTACACAAGCACCAGCTATCTAAGATGAGCATGTTCCACAGGAGGCAGTCATGACAGACACAGTTGTTACACAAGAAACAGTTGTTCCACCCGAAACAACTATCGACAGTATAACTGCTCCACAAGAACCAGTTACAAATAGTGTTGAGGATGTACCACTTGCCCAATTGTTTGCCCAAATTGAGAAAAAGATAAGGCATATAGAAAACTCCAAAATAACTATGCTCATAATAGAGAATGGAAGCCTCGAAGAAGAGTTAAAAACCCTGAAACAAGAATTGGAGACTGCTCAACAGAAGAATCTAGAAGGGATTACTCTGGACATCCTAGCACTCACAAAAGTTGTTATGGACAAAAATAAATAACTCATGTGCTTTGAGTGTGGAAACATATACTTTGAGGCAGGTTATAAGGTAGTAAAAGTGTCGGTTGCAAGAGCTCCAACAACTCTCTCAGTCAAGACTGAATATGCACTTATTGCTACACATAAAACAACACAACCGAGAAGATCTCAATGTCATAAGGCAATTGTTGGTTTACCAGTAGCTTTCAAATAAGAACCTATATTTCCCTCGTGAGTTAATAGTCAAGCAACTCAAACAGATTATGCTAAAGAAACGCAGACAGATTGTTGACACCATAGATTTTCTTTTTAGCACAACATTTTACCATACAGGCACTTATCAAGTTCTCTTAACAGTTTTGCACTAGAGGAACCAGTTCCCTAATTCAGCTACAGAGTAAGATTTGAATGTGTTTTGCATGAGGACATGCAATGTCTTCAGTTGGGGGGCATGTTAGGACCCAGAAATGTCCCTTTTTCATCACATCTTTTGCCTATTCAACCTTATCATCTCTAAGTTAAATGCCTACTATAATGCATGCTAAGACCTTTTTCCCTAGGTATGAATAATTTATCTTGCTTTTATATTTTCATTTACTTAGCATGTTTGATTGGTAACGTTCACATGTTTTACCCATAAAATGATTCAACTAATGATTGAAATGAATAGAACAACCAAGTCTTAAAGAATGGTCATTGTTGTTACACCAGTTGTTACAACTATGCACTAATCTTGGAAGTTGTTACAGTTATGCACCAATCCTCGAAGTTCTTACACGACTGTTGCAACAGGTGCCACCGATTCTACTGATACACGACTGCTATAACAAATGCCACCGATTCTGCTGATACACGAATGTTGTAACAAATGCCACCGATTTTTTTGTTACACAACTGCTGCAACAAATGCCACCAATCCTGGAAGCTGCTACAGCTACTGCTATATGTTTTAACTTGCAAGATTAGTTCTAGATCTTGTATTAATGATATCATATGAACAGCTTGAGAATCGAGGATTCTCAAGGCTATTCTGATTTTGTTTTAACTGAATGACTCTAACTTTAAATAACAGAGCTTTTGTAATCAGAAGGACGATTTCGAACTATGAGAAAGTGAAGAGAAGTAAAGCTTATTGTACACAATATTTTTGGCAAATCAATAGAAGAGTGGATTGAATTTGTTTAGCAGACTGTAGCATATTTCCTTGAGAGGATTTAGTGAGAAGGAAAGGGCCCACCTTCCTCACAGATTCCCCTCTATTTTGAATTCCAGAATAGTTGCTTTAATGTGAATGGTTTGTATGTTTAACAATTCAAGAACACAGTTGTCGTTACAACCCAGTGCTTTCCTGTAGATGCGCATAAATCTGTCTCATGAGAATTAAAAGTCAATTGTTGAACACTATTGGAGAATTGCTTTCCCTTTTTCTGCATTAGATTAAAATCTTGTTTTCAAGTAAAAGAAAATAAAAGTGTAAAAGAACTCCAGCTATGTCAGCATAGTTGTGTTAGTAATAACTTTTGTTTCTTTTTTTCCCTGCTACAATTAGATTAGTATTGCTTCCATAATCTAGCATAGACTGTGCACAATTATCTTGAAATAACAGACTTTCCTGGGTTGACAATTTATATTGAACACCTTAACTCTCTACTCATTTAGACAATTAAAGTGCCCAACAACCACATTTAAAACATATCTCCTCACAGAATTGTCAAGGACCGGACTCCCTTTGAAGCATGGAGCGATAATAAACTGGAAGTCTCCCACTTTCAAATATTTGGATCACATGCATGGGCCCATGTACCCTCTGAAAAAAGGAAAGCATCAGATCCTTATAGTTTTGCATGCATATGTGTGGAATATCCAGATGGTGTGAAGGGTTATAGGTTACTTGATCCCTCTACTAAGAAGCTCATCGTTGAGTGTAATGCTTAGTTTGTGGAAACTCCCTTGCATGCACCATCAGAGCCACATGCAGATACCTTTGTACCATTGTTTGCACCAAACATCAGTGATGATGAGTCCACTCACTTGGATCATGGTTTAGATCTCAGCTTCGAATCTGATTCAAAAGATGATGAGCATCCAGATGTTGAGCCACCGCAAATGTCCAAGTGGGCACAAACCACCCTACATGAAGCAAGAGACCTTGTGGGGGATCCAACAGATCAGAGGAGGATGCGGAATTAGTTTGAGGATCCTCCTCATGCACTCACAACTATCGAACTAGTGATGCCCATGAATTGTTATATGGTTATAGCTTCAAAACCACAGACCTATGCATGGGCTACATGGAATTCCTTCTGGGAAGCAGCTATGCAGGACGAGTACAACTCTCTCCATGAGAACCAGAATTGGGATCTAATTATGCTTCCTTCATACAGGAAGCTTGTCAAATGTAGATGGGTCTACAGGACCAAGAAGGTAGCAAACAGACAAGTGAGAAGGTATAGGTCAATATTTGTTGCCAAAGGTTTTTAGCAAATCCATGAGATAGACTATGACGAGACCTTTGCTCTTGTAACAAAGATGGACTCCATCCGATTGGCCCTTGCCATTGTAGCAAGCAGGGGGTGGGAAATTTATCATATGGATGTGAATAATACCTTTCTTCACATGGATATATCGGAGGATATTTACATGGAGCAGCCCTAGGGGTTCATATAGAACTCATCCTTAGTATGTCGACTAAAAAGTTCACTCTATGGCCTAGAGCAAACGCCTAGATCATGGTATGTGAAGATGGATTCCTACTTTGATTCTTAGCACTTTGTTAGATCCAAATCAGATCCGAACATATGCATGTTGAGAACCTCAGACTCCTTGTTGATCCTAGTTCTCTATGTTGATGACCTCTTGATCACAGAAAGTTTGACCTCAACAATTGTTGCGGTCAAAGACATTCTACACGATAGATTCTCTATAATGGACATGGGTCCACTGCACTATTTCCTTGGTCCTGAGATCAATCGGGATGCTTTAAGCATCAATATCTCTCATACTAAGTATGCTCGATATCTCTTGGTTAGATTCCACATGACCGACTACAAGTCGAAAACCACACCCTTTTTGTCTAGGGTACATCTTGAGGATGGCATGGATACACCGGTTGTGGATAACACCTTGTATCGATAGCTTGTGCGTAGCCTTCTATATCTCACTCACACCCTGTCAGATCTCCCATATAAAGTAGGGGCAATTTCAAGGTACATGCACGAGCCACATGAGGTACACTGGAAGACTTCCAAGCGCATCCTCATATATGTTCAAGGCACCACAAGTTATGGGATCCACTATGCAACAGGTTGTGCATTGGATCTCATGGGCTTCATTAATTCTCATTGGGATAACGATAACACAGATTGGAAGTCCACTTTTGGGTATGTGCTTAGTTTGGGTTTCATTGTGATCTATTGGTCGAGCAAAAAGTAATCAACTATTGCTCTATCGTCAATAGATGTAGAGTATAGAGGAGCAATCGACATCACTATTCAGGCACTTTGGCTTCAAAACTTCCTCATTGAGCTCGACATCCACTTCCTATGTCTGACTGTCATTTGGTGTGACAATTAGAGTGCTCTCAATTTTTGCAGAGACCCAATGTAGCGACAACGGACCAAACACATCGAGATCCATATGCATTACATCATAAAGCTGGTACATGACAGGATCATCGATTTGCAGTACTGTCCATCCATCGAACAATCTGTAGGCATTTTCACTAAGACATTTACTAAGCACAAGTTCCACTTCCTACACAATCATCTTGGAGTGAAGCACATCATTTCTTAGCAGTTGTCTTTCCTTCTTTATTTTTTGCTACATTGTACTTTGAGGTGGGGTTTCCCTCTTTCCTCTATTTTTTTAGTGTTTCATTCTTAGATGCATTGTACAAATGGTACGTAGCATGGACTTAGTTTCTAGGACCCATTCATCATGTACACCCTAGTAGTGTTTATGGGGGGTGTTAGAGATATTACACACTCACCTAAGTAATTTTTTTTCTTAAGGTTGATAGTCCAATGTTGAGGGCACTTCCATAGATGATAATATTCTCTCTTGATAATATTCCCCTACAAATCCCGGTGGCTCCTACAAAATAGAGTGCCTTCCCTCTTAAGTTCAGAGTCAATTACACCTCAGTTAGACCAGTGGAGGTCACTTGTGCATGGAAACCTCAATTTTATCACCAACAACTTGGTTTCCTCACCATGAGTGCTCATATCTCATGCATTTGGCCAAGAGGATGCATATCTTATGATTGCATGTGTTTCTCTCACTTCCACATGTGTGACTCATTTAACTGATGATTGCATGGACCAATTAACTAGGATTAGGTGACAGATTACTTTGGTTTTTGTCAATGAGTGTCTAGATCTCTCTAGATCACTACTATGGCACATTCACTTAACCATGTAGAGTATATCATGTGTAATATTACCATTCTACTCAACAATTAATACAATTGATTTTTATTCTCTCGTTTCTTCTCTCTCTCACACACATTTGTGTGACTTTTCTACTAGCTAGGTTCGTTGTGAAAACTTCATAGCCACTGTGTGGCACGAGGGAGGTAAGTGGTTTATGGGGGTTCAAGAGAAATTAACAACTGTACTACACAAAGCATTGTAATCATTGCACACCATAGATCTTGGATTGACGATTGTAGACATGTGTGCCTCGCCGATGGGTTAATCTAGACGCAAATCGACCCCTGCCATAGATCTTGATTGATGATTCGGGAAGATGTGCATTGGATAAAAGGCGGGGGATGGGACCCCCCC